>QEWY01001584.1:0-138732 GCA_006503575.1 Baylisascaris schroederi
CATATTTACGTAGAAGTGGCTGCGGCGAATGATCCTGTATCCTATGAAATATTGGAAAGCTGAGATCTCCGACGGGTAAAAAGATGGTCAGGTATGAAGCTGGATTCCCAACAATCGAAAGGCATGCATACATGGTAAGTAAAAATTCAATCTTCTTGCTGTCAGTGCTCTAGTGAACCATCTGCCCGAACGAATCATCGTAATTTTGACTTTGTTATGCTTTTCTTCCAATTGGCAATTTTTGTGGGAAACAAGCATTTCTCTAGACTTCGATGTCTGCATTGCAAGCAGCATCGAAGTGTTTTGGTGGCTCAAATTCTATAACATTAATCGTTTCTAAGACGATTAATGCTCAAATTCTATAGGATTATTTGCCTCAGAAAGCACGCTTAGTGTCAGCACGTCGAAGATTCATTTGGCGACATCTACGTTGTTATTTTATATCGGCCCCAGTGCAGTTGTGAGCGCGCAGCAGCATCAAATAACTAGAAATGCCGTTCTATGGCTCAAAGTCCACAAAATGGACAAAAATCGCTATGCTCGTGTGAAATAGGAAAAATTTGTTGGGAAGGATTTCGGAACATCTACGCAAAGCGGCTTTTGAAAGTCGTCCACAACTCTATGCTTCGCTCGGGAACCAGCGAAATCACCGATGCACTTTGAATACAAATTATGCGAAAAAATACATGTGCAAATTGGAGGCAATAAAAAGGCTTATGCGAACCATATGGCTGTTCTTTGGGGAAATACAGGGCTTCCATGAAGCATGTGGTTGCTCTATTTCTTACGATCTTATGGCTGTTCTTGACTGCAATCCATACCGCTACAAAGGCATCAAAACAAGAGAAAAAACTGCACAAAAGTAACATTTGCAGAAACCCATCCGAATGTCTTCGACCAGGTCTTGGCGAATCGAGAATTTAAAACTGTATATGAGGGGAAATTAGCAATGCGTGCAAGGAATAGCGGCAATGCGTGTGTGGCTAATACACATATTTCAAACAAATGCGAAACCTGCATCAGACAGGCAACCTGACGATGAGATGCAACCATTCTGGCAACGGCGACGAAGACGAGACACTGCTGACACCGACTGCACTTGATGATGCGACAGTCGTGAGCTCTTGAGGGGCTCCTTAATAGGGTCCCTGGCGGGTCGACAGCGCAGGATGGCGGTACCACCACGAGATGCACCACAGCACACGCCTGTAAAAATATGATCTTTCGTGAAAGAGCAAAACTAGCAAGTGTAAGGAATGTCGGAAAGCTGCATCATGAATGCCATTCAGGAAAAGTCTTTAATGATGAGAACAAATGAATTAAAAACGAAATAAATGGGCCTGCTTACTTCTGGTCTAAGGAAGCTGCAGCTGATGATCGCCTGCGATTTCCGCCATCAGCCCGGGCTCAATCGTTTTGAACCGCTTCAAATAAGCGGCACAAATATCTGCCCTACGGGCTTCTTCGGTGTCCAGGTTTCGCTTTCTTCGAACAATAGGCGGCTGATGTTCCGCTTCCACCGTTGCATCTGCAAGTCGCATAAATGACCTTTGCTTCATTTTCTAATACAAGAGCAAAAAAATCCTAAAATATGAGCAGGTATATTAAAGTCTGTCGGGACAATATGATCGGCTAGCTGAAAGGGAGCAGCAAAAAATCGATGGAGATGACAGTTACCGTTCAGCATTCTGCCGGCACATCAAATGCTGCATTCAAAAGCTTGGAAGTAGAGAAGGAAGATACTATTTGCGCAAACCTTCGAAATGCGGGGATATTTATGCCATATAAGCAACTTCCTTCAATCTCTCATTTACACCAGCTCAATGCAAATATCGCATTTGAACGCAATCAATTGCAATAGTCAGGATGTATTCTTTGCTTGAAAAGTACCAAAAAAAAGCGCCAGCATGAAATCAAAACAAACGATAAGTCGAGGCCTCGAATTCGCATGATTGTATTATATATATATATATATATATATATATATATATATATATATATATATATATATATATAATCAGTCACAACATTTCATTTCGTCTCCCAATTTAGTAAGGAGGGATCTGAAATGCAAGAATCTGCCAAACGTGACTTCCTAAACCGTCAAATCGGATATGGCTGGGAATGAAGAAAATACTAACCAGGCAGCAGAATGTGGTCTGTGTTCCTCCTGAGGCTATCAAGCCATGTGGCGTTTTCGCGCCTCTGCTGCACGACGGCCTTCGGAGCACCTACACAACGCTCCCTCTTGTGCGCTGTTATGAAGGCCTGAAATCAAAATATCAAAACCTTCACTTATCGCCAAATTTTAGGTGTCACAAGGTCATGAAATTCATTCCACTGCGTTCATGAAGGTAAATGGTTGGTCCAAAACACGATTTTATGAGCTTTCTACTGCTGTTAAAAGTTAGAGGGAATAGTGACTGAGGAACAGTCTTTGACAGGGAAATTTGAATGTAGTTCCATTCCCTATATAATTCTGCAACAGAATAGGGGCAAGCGGAAATCCTTTGATATGATTCCGCTCAGAGTCTACCTACCACATGATGGAAATGAATGGAAACGCAGTTGAATTCCGCTTCCGCCCAATCCCTCCGGAAACGTATGAATATTTATGGCGGAAAAAATGCAACCAAAGAAAACTGCTTTTCACTGCTCACCTTAGTGGTTGCTGCGTCCGCTTCAGGTGGCACGACCAAATAGTGCCCACATGTGCCACAAAATGCTGAAATCATATAAAAGAAACGTAAATTATCAATGACGGTTACATGAATAAGCAGCAAATTAAATAAAACTCGAGAATTTTCGCCTATTATTAAAACGTCCTTATCGTCATGGATCAATAGCCATAAGCGAGGATCGACCATCTAATCATCAGTTCGCTCTTCTTTACATGACGAGTGCACCAGTAGCAAATCGCCCACATAGAAAATAAAAAAGACAACCGAAAATCGCGTCACAATGTAGATAGCAAAAAAAAGTCGCTTACCGTCCTCGAGATGGGACCTGGCAAGAGCGACATGCTTCTTCCATGCCGCGACCGTCTCAAATTCTCGATCGTGGACGCCGCAGTGTGGCAAACAGCACACTAAAAACAGGCTTCAGCATTCGCCGTAACTTCGCATATCTGTGAAGGCTTCAGTGCGATCATCAGATAAGCTCATCAGTCTGCGGTCGCGGATCACGATGCAAGCTTTCAGGGGATCACAAAAAAAATTTCAACCCAACTGTATTCCACTTCATGCAAACCATTATCATAATCGCGTTAGCTAACTTATTTTGCTGATTTCCGATTTCCTCATTGATGCATATGAAATGGAACATCGGTTTGTTACTGTTTTACTTCAAGCAAAACAGTAACATTTACAAATCTACAATTCATTCGACTGCTTAGAAACGTTCGGCTGCGAATGCAGGTGAATGTACTTCGAACGGGTGTCCCTTCACCCTATTCATTCCTAGACGATTCTCTCCTTAAAACGAGGAGACAGAATATACTATGGAAAACTTCAGAGAGCGTGAAGAACAATTTTTTCAAAGATAGAACAACAAGGCAAGTGGAAACACTTACGTATCTTATTGTCCCGAACAATGTATGGTGCTGTTGCCGGTGCCACTAATTCGGCTGCCATGTGGGCTGGCAGTGCGCTTATGTCAGCCGGTCTGAATTCCGGCTGCTGTCTTGTTGCCCGTCTGCGAGGCGCTCGTTCCGCGGGCGCATTTGCTCTGGCTCTCGGGCGGCTGCAGTTATGGACAAAGTTAGACAGGTGTTTGGATACGTCACTACGAAATTACATCCTTTGTTATCTTCATGGAAAAGCTTTCAATATTTCGATAGGATTTTGCATAGTTGCTAGCAAAGTCACATCATGGCAAAGTGATCTTTGTGCACGTGTGCCTGCTCACCTGCACGCCCGCAAATTTCATACGGGGACCATTGAAGCTGAAAATACGAAAATCTGATTGCTGCAGTGTGATTCATAGAGAGACTTGTTAGACGATTCTTCGATGACAAACGCTTAAAAAGTAACATATCTTCCTCAGTTGTGCTACTATATCGAATGGAAATTTTCTTCAAACAACGGGGCACATACTGCTCTTCCTTTAGAGTGCGAAGATTACCCCTCATTCAATTATTAGTTTGCTGCTATCTGCATAAATATTGTTTAAAAAATGCAGTGTGCAATGAAGGTCCAAATGAAAAGGCAGCAGTCACTTACAGCATTTCGCGGTAACGAGCTGCAAGAGCTTCTTGCCATTGCGCCCTCTCGTTGCGGACTTCTGCCTCTCTTTGCCTCTCTTCGACGCTTCGGCGTTGAGGCGTCGCGCTGATTTCATCAGGATGAGGGCCAGCCTCCGGTTCATGCAGAGCTTCTCCCGGCTCTATCGGCACCGGAGGCATGACCCTTGCCTCATCCCTGCGGCCGTGGCTAGTGCCGGGTTCCAGCTCACGGGCTACACTTTGGTACCACTGCAATCGAAACATTCATCAGTCTACAAGCATGCTCCGGTTATTCCTTCATGTGAACGTTAAGGTTGCCAAATTTGCGGCAATTCCATATTGACACGCTTTATAGTATGACCTCAATCTCAAAATTTGCTAAAAGTTCGCTGCTGCAGATGAGGACCTGCAATACGCAGGGTTGCGATAGTGAAATACACACCAAAATTAAAGGCAATAAAATCAAAATGTACCCACCGGCACTATCGGCTGTTCCATCATAGCGTTAAAGAGCCCCTCCTCGACGACGGCATTATACATCGGCCCATCGTGGCCGTAGAGATCGCAACTGCGCCGTTCCACATCCCAGACGCTCAGTTGTGCTCTCTTCAGCCGACACGCGGCCTCGAGCAACAACGGATGTGGACGGCGTCCTGCTGCTTCGCCAACTGAAACACATTAAGACTAATGCATATTAATGCTATTACTCTGATCCCAAAGCACTTCAGCCGGTTCATTTTCGAAAGCCTTCTGCCGTCCAATTTTTCATCTAAAACGAATGCAGAAGCAACGATGCCTTAACATTACATAAGATAACGTAAGAAAGGGATTCTTATGGCATATGGCATATGACACATCACCATATGCATCCATTATACAAATACGCTACCAGTTCGACACTCACCCACCCTATGACGCGGTTAATGCAAATTTCGTGGCACATCATGAAAAGGTTTGAAAATGGCCCTTGACAATTATTTAATCTAAAACACTCGAAAAAAATATTAGATGTTACTGAAAGACTCGTCAAAGAAAATACTTACGCATCACTGCAATAGCACATTGACTTAAGTACTGCACTACCTCAGCACTCCGCCCAATAAATTATTCACTGATTTATAACTTTTCCAAATAAAGTTTTAGAAAAACGAACCGAAATACCACAGGCCCTGCCGATGGATGTCGAGGGTAGCCAAATCCTCCTCCCAATGTTCCTGCATGAAGAGCTCCACCTCGCGGTAGAGCTCTTCCACTTCAACGCCGAACAAAGCGGCGGCGGCAGTGAAGGCGTCTTGACAACGCCTTACTCTCACGAGACCCAAAAGGGTCATGATTTGGAGGAGGATTCCGGGAACCGATTCAGAAGCGTTCGCCATTTCAAAGTTCGCTGTAGCAGAAACCACTACTGCAAATACAACCCTTAGACTGTTTTAATTCGTTTAGTTTCTTTCGCACAGTGCACGCATATCGCAAAAAACTCAAACGTGTTGTCCTCTGACTAGAGAGCACGGAACAGATCAAGGGCATAGAATCAAACATGACCAACAACTGCACAAGACCTTGGTCGCTAGCTTTCAAAATCTCTAAAGAGGAGAATTTGTTGAGGCTTTTATTCATGAGGGTTGCCAACATGTAACAGCAACGCGAAATTTTGCAACAGCTTGAAAGTAATATTTAATTCTATGTCGTAGAGTGAAGATGCTTTCTTGCCGAAGTTTAGACGGACAGTTGATTCAAGTAGATCATGGGAGTCGTTCGAGGTAACATGGGTTTTGTAGCGATTGGGTTTAGGAGAAATTCTTCGACGCCACTCGCGTCACGAACTCCATATCGAATTTGCAAACACAGTTCCATTCCATTAGCTGATCAAACGTTTTACTCTCAAATGATCAATTGCTCAATGCATTCCGACTGCATTTGTCCATTACTAAGTTACTTCCTCAATAATAGAACATTAATTTTTATTGTGTATTTACAGGTACAGGCCAGTGAATTGGATTAATTAGGGCAATTGACCTTTCACTTGGGCACAATTTGCAAAAGGCTGCACTCCTTCACAAATGGGAAGTCGCAAATATGAGATAGTTCGCTATGCAAATAAATGACCATTTATTTCTAACCAATAAAGAAGCCTCTTCTCTACATATGCAGATGGTACTGCGCTTAATGTACTCAATATTTTCGATTTCAAAAGCGATATAAGCGACCATTAACTGAGCACGACGGCGTAGATATACTGTTGCCTATTTTAGGTATTTCTTTTTAAAGCATTTCACCCTTCACTGAAACTATCAGATCAAAATTGTTACGATATGCTCACATGCCAGCTATAACGATCTCGTCAACTATTAGCATTCACGTCAAGTCCACAACCTACTGCACGAAAATTACGCATACATTCGTGTTATACAGAAATCCTTGAGAAGAAAACAGTCATTATTACTAGGAGGCAGAGAAAACGCAACGCGACCAGTGCAGCCCTACCATAGCTTGGTAAGCGGCGTTGCAGTGAAGATTAAAGCAGATCGTGTCCACTGTCAGATGGGCTCGCATTAGCACGCAACCCTTCTACTTTAAGCGTCGACTTGTATGGTTGCGTTGCGACGTTCGTAGTACCGATATGCGACGCGCTTCAATCCGTTAATCACATATAAAAAACGTCCGTCTTCGATTTCTGATGCGATCTGATAAACCCTGATTTGATTTCGTTGTACTAGCTAGTTACTTCTTCCTGTCTAGCATGCCTAAAAATATGCAGTTCTACTTGTGCTTTCATTTTTCATTTCCTCTTTTATCTAATTGTGTTCTCTTTTTTTCGCAACTACTGCAAATACAACCTTTAGACGGTTTTAATTCGTTTAGTTTCTTTCGCACAGCGCACGCATATCGCAAGTAAATCAAACGTGTTGCAATTTTGACTGAAGAGCATGGAATATATCAAGGGCATAGAATCAAATGTTATCAGCAGGTTAACTGCATAAGCCCTTGGCCACTAGTTTTCGAATTTTCCAGAGGGAAGAATTTGTTGATGCAGAGATTTTGTTCATGAGGGTTGCCAACATGCAACAGCGATAGGAAATATTTTGCAGGGGCTTGAAAGTAATTTTTAGTTCTGTATCGTACAGTAAAGATGCTTTCTTGTCGACGTTTAGACATACAGTTGATTAAAATAGATCATGGGAGTTGTTCGAGGTAACATGGGTTTTATCGCGATTGGGTTAGGAGAAATTCTTCGATGCCACTCGCGTCACGAAAAAAAGCTATATAAATGACCATTAACTGAGTACGGTGACGTGGATATACTGTTGCCTATTTTAGGTATTTGTTTTTAAAGCATTTCACTCTCTACTAGAACTATCAAATCAAAATTGTTACGACATGCTCACTTTCCTAGGTATACGATCTCGTCAACTATTAGCATTCACATCAAAGTCATTATTACTAGGAGGCAGAGAAAACGCAACGCGACCAGTGCAGCCCTACCATAGCTTGGTAAGCGGCGTTGCAGTGAAGATTAAAGCAGATCGTGTCCACTGTCAGATGGGCTCGCATTAGCACGCAACCCTTCTACTTTAAGCGTCGACTTGTATGGTTGCGTTGCGACGTTCGTAGTACCGATATGCGACGCGCTTCAATCCGTTAATCACATATAAAAAACGTCCGTCTTCGATTTCTGATGCGATCTGATAAACCCTGATTTGATTTCGTTGTACTAGCTAGTTACTTCTTCCTGTCTAGCATGCCTAAAAATATGCAGTTCTACTTGTGCTTTCATTTTTCATTTCCTCTTTTATCTAATTGTGTTCTCTTTTTTTCGCAACTACTGCAAATACAACCTTTAGACGGTTTTAATTCGTTTAGTTTCTTTCGCACAGCGCACGCATATCGCAAGTAAATCAAACGTGTTGCAATTTTGACTGAAGAGCATGGAATATATCAAGGGCATAGAATCAAATGTTATCAGCAGGTTAACTGCATAAGCCCTTGGCCACTAGTTTTCGAATTTTCCAGAGGGAAGAATTTGTTGATGCAGAGATTTTGTTCATGAGGGTTGCCAACATGCAACAGCGATAGGAAATATTTTGCAGGGGCTTGAAAGTAATTTTTAGTTCTGTATCGTACAGTAAAGATGCTTTCTTGTCGACGTTTAGACATACAGTTGATTAAAATAGATCATGGGAGTTGTTCGAGGTAACATGGGTTTTATCGCGATTGGGTTAGGAGAAATTCTTCGATGCCACTCGCGTCACGAATTCCATATCGAATTTGCAAACACAGTTCCATTCCATTAGCTGATCAAACGTTTTACTCTCAAATGATCAATTGCTCAATGCATTCCGACTGCATTTGTCCATTACTAAGTTACTTCCTCAATAATAGATCATTAATTCTTATTATGTATTTACAGGCACAGGCCAGTGAATTGGATTAATTAGGGCAATTGACCTTTCACATGGACACAATTTGCAAAAGGCTGCACTCCTTCACAAATGAGGAGTCGTAAATATGAGGCAGTTCGCTATGCAAATAAATGACCGTTTATTCTTAGCAATAAAGAAGCCTCTTCTATACATATGCAGATGGTACCGAGCTCAATGCACTCAATATTTTCGATTTCAAAAGCTATATAAATGACCATTAACTGAGTACGGTGGCGTGGATATACTGTTGCCTATTTTAGGTATTTCTTTTTAAAGCATTTCACTCTCTACTGGAACTATCAAATTAAAATTGTTACGACATGCTCACATGCCAGCTATAACGATCTCGTAAACTATTACCATTCACATTAAGTCCACAACCTACTGCACGAAAATTACGTATACATTGCAGTTCTATAGAAATCCATGAGAAAAAAACCAATCATTATTAGTTATAGGCAAAGAAAAATTGAACAGAGAAAAATACAAAGCGACCTGTATAGTCTTATCGCAGTTTGGTAAGCGGCGTGCGCACTGAAGATTAAAGGAGATCGTGTCCACTGTCTGATGGGCTGGCATTAGCACGCAACCCTTCTACTTTAAGCGCCGGCTTGTATCGTTGCGTTGCGACGTTCATAGTACCGTTTTGCGACGCGCTTCAAGCCGTTGATCGCATAGGAAAATGTGTGTCTTTTATTTCTCATGTGACCTTTTAAACCTTAATCTGATTTAGTTGCACTAGCTAGTTGCTTCTTCGTGTCTATTCGCTCTGAAAACATGCAGCTCTATTCGTGTTTTCATTTTTTATTCCCTCTTTTATTCCGCCATCCTTTTTCATTTTTTGCTCCTTGATTTCTCTCTTATGATTTCTGTGATCTTGGAAGATCTAATTGCTGCAATGAATGCGTGCACAAAACTGTTGCTATGCCTTCACGTTAAGAAGTGCAGCAATCATAGAGAGAAACATCACGACCGTTTCAGTGAACATGTATGTAAATGAAAGAGCGCATTTGATCTCGCTGCCACATGCCTCGACAATCGATTGGGTGCGTTTGTTTGCGCTTGTGATTTTCACATTGTACAATATGCCGTTGGCATTTGTTCGCTTTTTTCATCTTCTATTATAGGCTATGTTTTATTCCCCTACCTCCTAGCAAATTGTTTTCCAGTAATGTCCCACGCCCGTTGCAGTCGTAATACTAGAACTGCGACAGTGACTGCGTTTGATTCGGATTCAGTATATCACCAAAAGAGAAGCTGAAATAAAAAGAATGGGTAAAAAAGGAAAAGGCCCCATCGAAAGTGATAAATTCGCGTTTAGTTGTGCGTTAAATCGAAAATTATAGGATGGAAATTTGTTCATCGCAGTTTTATTTATTGCATTCGCTGTTTATTTTCTTCATTCAGTTATATTACCAGCTGTATTAGTTACAGGATCTCCCATCAGACAATGAAGCGAAGTTCTGATCAGCAGCTCCTCCCAAGAACGAAGCACGGCACAGGTTTGAATCATATAATGTTGATTCTCTTCCATCTAAAGTATAGTGCTGTTTAAGCTCATATGTATTCTCATGCAACATTTTATTTTCAGCATGATGTTACAATCATATTTCAGGTTTCGCCCACCCCTATCGTCCCATGTGTTATTCTTTTGTTATATTCTTCTTTTTTCATTTAAATGCGCTCGTTTGTTTATTTCTTACTTTCAACATTCATTGCTTGTTTCTTTCATTTCGCTCTAATCCTTTGATTCAGAAGACACATTCAGTGGTTATATGGCATCGCCATGGCTTATAAGTGACATTAAGTGGCTAGCAAATGAAGATAATTGGCAAAATGGTGCGATAATTACAGACAATTCGTCTCATCAAAGGTTTCATACACCTGTCAGGTTTGCTTATCATTTACCTGCTGTCTGCAGATCAGATTTGAGGTGACCGTAGAAATGAGGGAATTCTATTTCTGAATTGATACATAAAAAAAAGAGAAACTGTCAGTTAGTTATAACTATCGCAGTGCACATTATTCCATTTTGTACGTGATCAAGTATTTTAAGAATCATATGAAGTACCACTTGCTGCTTAAAAGATTGCATGCTCTCCCACTGCACGAAATTCACAAAGTTGTGACGACTCTTGTTCATTAGTGGGTATTTATGAGTACTTGGTTAAACTACCAATGGGTAAACTGCCTAAATCTAAGCAATTAGTGTATTGCAGACTTCATAGTACAGGTGCACCACCGATAAAAATAGGCTTATACCTCACACAATAGAATTTGTTTCGGTTTTATTAAGTGATGGGATTGATTGGTGCGAGACAAGTGAATTTTTTCATTATGATGTGATATTGGGAATTCTGTTGGCGGTTGAGGCATCATTGTTAGCTAATTCCTTTAAAGAAGAGAAGTAAGCTTGCTGCTTAGATAAATACTTTGAGAAGAGGGTGACAGCTAACCGCAAATTTCTTTTTTTGCTCTGATTTTTCCAAATTCAATACAACATGAAGCACCCTGTGCGAGTGAGCAATGTTTTTGGCATCGCAAAAGCGCACGCAGCATCATCACTTTCTATATTGAATGTCTACTCAGCATGCTCGAATGTTTGCCTTGGCATATGAAAAATTGCAAAGAACTACAGTGAATCTCAAAATGGCCCTTTGGTGAACTGCTGGTGGTCCATACTAAGCGCCGTGAGTCCACACCATGGCCATCCTTGCGTTCACAACATTCCAATGACCATTTGACTTTACTTCGGATTCTTTCGTTAAGCGGCTTTTGACTAGATCCGCCCTAATAGTCTGTACATTTTTGTTGACGAGATTCACATTTGCAAAGTCATGAGGTGGTCCCTTTATTCATAAGTTCACACGAAGCAGTAATTATTGATGATCGACCATGGCGGACATTTACAAAGAACCTTGTGACTGCAGAATCCCTTGAAATGATCTAGTGACAGATGAGCGTTACGAAAGGCTACTTGTTTGATGCGGGATTTTTTAGTTTTGCCTTTGTTTCTTGATAGTTATCCTGCAAAAAACGTAACTTTTTGGCGTAGTGCGGCCGTTGTCATAGTAGCTTTGATTTAGGGGCGGGGCATATAAGTACGGTAGCTTTATATCTATGCTCACCCAATCGGTTAAAGGTGATGCGTGCTGGACGGTCTTTGACAGGCCGCTACTCTCTGTGTGGCTATGTACATATATCGATTGCCATCTCTGTGAGTGGTGACTCTGCGTCTCTTGCATGTCTATGGGTGCTGACTCTGCTTCTCTTTCATCTCTTTCATGTATAGCAGTTTCGGTTAGTTGATGTTGATTCCCATTCGGGTACTTTTTGGTGGTTTTGATGAGCTCACTTCTGGAGTATGAAGTCATCATATCCCTGTACTACTGATTGATCGGCTATCACATTTCGGCTGCAGTTAAGTTCTATTAAGTGAGGGCTGTCATTGGAGAGTATTATTCAGTACTGTGGCCATTTATCCACCCGGTACTTGATATGGGTTTGCGATCGATCGTCGTCGCTTGATGCCGTTATGATGTGATTTCAGAAGGTTTCATTGTGAGTTTGATGCTGTTTTGCTAACATATATAATTGTAGCCTTTTCATGTGTTTTTATTGTCACGTGTTTAGTTATGTTTCATTTTCCCTTCGTTTTCTGTTTCCTTTGTTTCTTTTGTTCAGATTTACTGTGTTTTGCACTCACAATCTCCGTTGCAAGAAGAGAGCATTGCACTAAAGACATTTCACTGATCTAAAGAAACGAAGGGACATGGCTGATTTCCGATGTCGCTTTTTCTTAAGCTGCTAAGAGAGAGTACCACCACTTTTTGTTTGAAATCTTCAAAAAAAATTCTGGATGCCGAATGGTACCAATGTCGTGTTTCATTTTCCTCCACATGGTCGTTTTCTCTGTTTTCAGTGCAATCCCATATTTTAATATTGCCTTTTTTTCGTCAAGGTTCCTTATAATTTTTTGTTTTTATTTTTTGATTCCTCAGTGCACCTATGAGAGGGATCGGACATGTCATTTGAATGTTGTAGGAAGGGGTTAGCTATGACCTATGTACGCATTGGGGTGTAGATGATCTCAGTGCTAGACATTTTAAGCGAGCACAAACGTGGTGTTGAGAGAGTTTTGAGATTGCACTCTTAATTTGGATTATTGCTTGATTAAAAGTTACATTGTGGTGATCGTTTTCTGCTTTTTACTACCCCTCACCCTTGTCCATCCCTACTCGTGGTGCTCTTGTCATTATGCTGTGTTATTATTATTCATTTGCTAATAAATCAAAATAAACGAGATTGTTTCGTTTAGCAAGGGAACGGAAAGATCAACGAATGAGGAAACTTGTCTCCTCCAGGACCAGTTGGATGAATTACTCGATGAATTTTTCCACGATATGTATCATCAGACATTTTGATGGACAAAGCGCATGTAAATAGGAATTGCTTACTTGGAAGAAAGTAGCGCTAACCCTCCGACTACGCAATTTCATTTATGAGGAGTGCTTCTAGTGGTATCGCTCAATTATTACCACTTTTATTTGGAGGTGGAATTAGTTAAATGTGCTGAGTTTGTTGCTCAAAAGGGGTGATCAGAGTTGTTGCATGCATGGTTGCATTTTGCTAAAGCTTTTTCTGCATTGGTGCACTTGGATATGGGGGAAGGAGGAATATTTTTGTTCGGAGAGTGTAGTGAAATTAGCAAAGTTTATTTAGAAGATATTCTAAAGATTGAAGAAAATGTATTGCGAAGTCTGATTATTAGCTTGAATTTTTTCCGTATTTACTTATTGAGACGATTCGATAATACACCGCGCATTCATAGAGTCATAGCACATTACGGTGGCACCTGTCAATATGACGGAATGCTGTATATGGATCAGTTTGAGAAAACACATTATGTGCAGATAAGGAATGTATTTCGATTGCAACACTTTGTTCTGTAGCTAACCTCTTTCATGAGCTGATTTTCATGTAAAAAGAAATTCGCACATCTGTCGTGTCATGCATCATATGATTCACCTTACACTTTTCTGCTGTCATTATGCTCTTCGTCTTTCGTTGAGAGGGATATTCCACTATTCCTCTTAGGTTTTATTTCCACCCGCTGAGAATTACCATTTGCAGTGCACCGCTCCGAGAAGAAAATCGCAATCATCATCCTTCTTCTCACCCATGCAGTAGGGAATTAATATGCGCTTTTGTTCAACATGAGGAAATGGTTCCCAATTTTGACCTTCACTGTCGTTGTTTATGCTTCCATGATAGTGATGATTCATGCTTGTCGGGGTCTTTTTCCTCTGGTGTCAGCGGTGCGGTTCCTTTCTCTCAGTGCCTCACCTCATAAACACAAATGTAGCTTCTTCGAGCTTCGTAAATCCTATTCTGCTTGACGCTGTCAGATTTCTTTCCTGCTTTATATATATATATATATATATATATATATAATGTGATAGTAATGACAACGAATGCTATAACTGTTAACAGCAAATTGCAAATATCTGATGCAAGGTATTCAGTGAAATTTTTGTTTTTTATGGTCTTAGTAAGCGCACAATAGAGTCATGCTTCAACGTGAGAAGACACACAACGCGGTGGTGCGCACATGTGAATACCTTTTTTATTTCACATCTTTTATTGTTATTGGGAATTCTTTAGTGCTCTCTACGTATATTATTTGTTTAGGGATTTGGATAATTAATGCCTGGTTTGAACTTCTTTCAATCTAATACGTCGTTCCATATCGTTCGTTAAACAGCCTCAACCTGCGTAAAGTGGGAACGAACACAAGGAATTGCGCCTGCAATGAAAACTTCTGGAATTAGTTTTATCAATAGAGATACTCCACTGAAAAACCGCTAGCTGTTTGCGTTCCAAGCGTTCCACGCTTGATTCCGTAGATAGGGCATGCCGCCTCCTTCTTTTTGCTCCTTTTGCGCCTCATTGCACTGCGTACCTCGAATGTACAGGCTACTTTACGATCGTGGATCGCCAGTTACAAGCGGGTAAGAACCCATCTTGCTTACAGTTGCGTTGGAAGACAAAAGAGGGAATGTGCGGCACCAAAAAGAGAAGAGAATTCACTATATTATATCCTCCGTTTTTGCTGTTTAAATGGTTTACATCCACTGTTCCTCTTTCTTCAGGTGATTGTAGTTTCGACTTATAATTTGCTCGAACAATTTGCAACTCAGTACTGTTTCCGAAACGCAGTCAAATCTACTAATTATTCAATTATTGAAGTTGCAATCACAGCTACTTCTTTACATTGATATATTTTAGCTTCCCACTCACTACATCACTCTCATCTTTTCATCACAATTATTTCAAGGTACGCTGCGTAAACTACTTGCTAGTGTCCCATTTTGTTCATTCCAGTTGGCCTCCAAGAATGCTAGTTCAAACTTAGTTCGCCGGTCTTCTCTCACCCCTCATTCTACACGTTTGCTTTCGGTTTGGAAAGCCCGTGAAAAGCGGGAACCAACCCACTGCAATCGAAATTATCCAACTGCCCCATGAATGCTTTACGTAGCTACTCCATCGCTGTCACGCCAAATACACCTTCATTCACCAACCTTCCTGCGATTCCATCCTAGTGCAGTGCAACAACCGTCGGGAAGGTTCTCGGTGAAAGAAATAGAGAAGCTAGTGCTAGTGCAATGCGCAGACAGCGCGAGTTAGAGAAGGGCAAGAGTTGGTATTATTTACAGTGGTGTTTGTCGACAAAAGAAACATCGGCCACGCCGGAATTTTTTTTTATTTTCAGATGGGTTTTTAGTGAATTTGTTCAAAATTCCTGAAACTGAGGAATCAAACTTCCCTCTGGCTCTTTCAACTGCCGGAATATCGCAGTTCCTTTCGTGGCTGTCCATCACCTTGTGGCGTTTGTCTACCTGAGATTCAGCGAATTTGACGATGGTGTGCAGAGTAATCCAGGATAGTTTTGCAGGTTTTCTTCCGGGATAACTTCCGAGGATTTTGGGATGATCCAAGGTTCTCAGGAAGATATGTGGAAAAAATTGGCGTCTGCTTTGTTTTTTGAGGAAAAGCGGGGATAATTGAGGATGCCGTCATGTGATGTGCCTGCCAAAGTAAACTTTCTTCAGGCAATGAGCCCGTTTTGATGGCAGCAATTGTCTGATTAAAAATTTAAAGTGCTATCCGTGCATATCGTTGAACCAGTTATTTGATATTTCCTAGGGAAAGCACCTTCTGGCAAGGGTAAGCAGGGCGAGGGATAGGTAACGAGAATGCGTTGTTCGTCAAGACGAAATCAGTGGATGCATCCCGTTTACTGAAAACTAGTCAAGTCTTTGCAGGAAATGAATTGGCGATCTCTTTCTTAGTCAGAACAAAAGTGCTTGCAAGTGAAAAGGACCTCAGCATCTTTCGTCCCTTCATGATTTCACCACGTGCATAGACACCTCCCATTGCTGGGTCGCTCAGCGTTGATTCATTCAGAATGCTTTCTCTTTCAGTCTGGAAAGAAAAAATCAAATTAAGACTTCATGAAGTTCCTAATCTTCGTTTTTAAAGATTCTAATCCTTGGCAGCTCCATTCGAACAGAAGAAATACCCCTTCGAAAATCAGTTTAAGATAACATATAACTTCAGCACGATAAATCTGCAAACCTTCATTGTGACTGCCAGCGCTTCTGATACAGGAACACCTTGGTCCAGCATCTCAATAGAAGGCTCGAAGAGCATTTTCCAAGGAACGGCCCCACCAAACTTTTCGTATTCGGTCCGAAGTCCAGGCAGTTCACCAGCAACAGCCATCGCTCACCAACCTATAATATCGGCATCGGCAAATTTGCTAGCAAACATGCAACAGGCTTCGTCGGCTTGTGACTATGTATATCAATATGCAACAGTAAAATTAGACCCCATTTTAAATTGCTTGTTGATCACGGAAAAATTATCGGAATTCTACAACTTCTCTATTTCTACAAAACAATGACTTCAATAATCCTATTAGTATGTGGGATGCTTCAGTGTTTTCATACTCGTAGAACTTTGATTAGAGAGCGCTGAATAGAATATCGAAATTCCCATGTTTTGCGCCACTTAACGCTGCACAAAGTGGAGGGGAACAGGGGATATATAAGGATCATCTCATGGCCATCTGATAAAAAACAGGTGACAATCGTGTAGTGGTATATCTGCTGTTAAGCATACACTTCCTGTAGTTGCAGTCTTTTGGAACAAAAAATAACTCATGATTAGTTCGCACACCTTTCTGGGATGCATCAGTTTGCGATTTGAACACATGTTGGAATGCAGCTGCTGGAGCCCTTTCTCTGGCGTCAACCACATGACAAGTATGCGTTGTACTAAAATTTTTACACTGAAATTCACAAGATTTCTTAGTATTGCATCGAGAAGTCAGACAATCAGTGCAGTTGGGTTCTTACGCACAAGCTGCTTTCAATAGATACAAGATCACTTTCGACAATGTTTAGAAAGCAGGTTTCGTTAAGGGTGAAATACTTCAGAAATCCCAATTCAAAGAAATCGTCTGCCTTATTGAAGGGACTGATTCCAGCTGGTAATGAAAGCAACCGTCAAGTAAACGTTAAAGGCTTTGTCTAGTACTTGCAGCGGTCTGAATGAAGCGTGCAATATTTGTTTTTGTCCAGCAGCAACCTTAGTTCGCTCACAGTCTCTCTAGTGTGACTGCTTAAAAGTTTGGTGCTGCGTATTCAGCATATTTAAGGCAAGGCTGCGAGTTGCACTAAGCCATAACACTATAACGATAGCTATTAGGCAAAAAGATCTTATTAAACATTGAGAATTCCATCG
This sequence comes from Baylisascaris schroederi, assembly GCA_006503575.1. Classification (NCBI taxonomy): domain Eukaryota; kingdom Metazoa; phylum Nematoda; class Chromadorea; order Rhabditida; family Ascarididae; genus Baylisascaris; species Baylisascaris schroederi. The sequence goes on from QEWY01001584.1 coordinate 17,452, forward strand.
TAGACAATCTTACGCATTATAGATGGTCATGAAATGTCCTCCACCGAGACCACTACTCATCGGATGAGCAACACCGAGACATATTAATACGGCAATTGCAGCGTCCACTGCATTACCTCCTTCAATAAGAACGTTCCTGCAATAACTAGGTCTTTTTCTGAAGTTTGGAACTCATAAAGAATTCGCGTCTGTGTTGTACAATAGAACATGATATCAGCTGGGATTACTGAAAGTGCTGATATATGTGTGCTTCACATTTGAGACTACTGCTGCAACCTTAAGTGCATTGTTTCGTGTGTAGTATAATAGCATCAGTGACAGAAGAGGAGTGCTTTCCTTGAGCAGTCCGCTCCCTTCGATATATGCCTGCGAAAATTTTGGCGAAACGCGTGAAAAGTGGCCAGTCCAGTGCTAAACCTCTTTAGCCTTAGAACAAAGTTTTCAATAGTATTGATTCAACCTGCAAAAGATCCGTCACACTGATCGCTTCCGCCCTACCCAACCAATGAAATTTGTTCCGACCCCGCTCCACTTGAACCCATGACATGCCGTTTCACTGCACCAAAAACAGGCTATTGCACCGCTTCCTACGCTGTGCACTGTTTAAAACCTTCCTTCATCAATGCTCTTAGAAAGAACCTCTCAAGCTTTTATTTCTAGCCTGATACTTTGCACCAAGACATTTCAATCCTCTAATCCTATGAGTTTTTTAAGGTCCCGCAATCATGTTTGATGCCACACATTCGGCATAAGATGCTTTCAAAAAATGCTGCGTGCATTTGATCGGCAGCTGCAGCTCTGGCAACATCTGTGTTTCGTTGCACTTTTAAAGAGAGCCTCGTGTGAATCACTACGAGAAATTTGCAAAAAAAGTTTCTTCTCAATGCAGTGAAGAGCAATACCTGCCAATTTCAGAACAGCGCACATGATCGGATGCAACTGCTGCTGTCGCATATCTTCCATTCAAACTGTTCTTCGAGCTGGGCCAACTAGGAACCTAAAATTTGAATGTTTTGATGAACAAGAATATCTAGTCGTCTCAGTGTGTTTCTGCAGTGTTGATCGATTTGTAAAAGAGACAGTAATTACCAAATAACGTTGCTATTGCAGTTGTTGTCGCACGCACCTATCAACACGGCCCAAAACACTGACTCTGGATGAGCGTACTTGGACGAGTTTTGCAAACAGATGGCTTACTGTAAGGTGTTAGAGTCTAATAATGTGGTCCAGACAAATTTTCCTCTCATCACTCCAATCTTACAACATAATTGCAGGAGAAGGTTAGTCCAAACCTAAATCGCCAATAACAGCCATCCCATTCTATAATTTAATTCGGTTCCCACCACCCATGAAATTGGGAACCAACTCAAGCAGACCACGTTCGCAATGAAAACTTCTCCGGTCGCATTCATAACTGTAGATCGCGTCTTCCTTCAACCCCCACCACAGTTGCTAGCATGCAATCTACTGTCTACGTATACCCAGCTTCATTCTTTTCCTACAATGTCCTCATACATTCCACTCTAGCTCTTTTCCTCCCCTCTCTTATTAGAAGCCACCAAACTGCGCACCACCTTTGCACCGCTTATCCGATGCACTCATCGCAGTAACCTCTTGGCGTTTTCGGTGCTGTTCATCCGAAGGAAGCGAGAGAATTGCCTTGCAAGTTCATGGTGAAAGGGAAAAGAACCCACTGAAAGAAATTGAAGAAATGAAGAAAAAGCTAGGCAAGAGTATGCAGAGAGTACGACCTAGAGAGACAGACAAAGGTCTCTTTAGGGTCTCTTCATGATCTCTTGATACATTCTATTCTAGCACTTTTAGACGGCGCTCCGTGGTCTCTTTCTGCTTTTTCTCACTCACCTGACTTCATTTTGTTTTCAACATTGACAGATCAGCTATGACTTCCCAGGCCTCCACGAGACAGGTTATAAGCATGTCAAAAAACCTCCAGGAAAGCCTTGGATGTGGGATGGAATTTACGGTTAACTCGCCTCATATTCGTGAATAAAGTGAGTCTAAATCGTCACCCGTTTTGTTAGCAGCAGCCTTCATGAAAGCTTTAATGCGAGCTCTTGCGACAGGTTTGATGCTGTTTTCAGCGATAATTTTTTTCGCCTCCTGTATGAAAGTCTTTCTCGAACTTCTAAATTACCATTTCTGAAGTATTTATGGCCAGTTTTATCGAAGGTTCATTCCTAAACTGTACCTTCACAGTGTTTTCCATCGCATCTTTTGTAATATTCTATTCGGTATAGGTTATAATAGGAGTGGCGGCAAACTGGATCGAGAATGATGGTGATTTGTTATGATCATAAGTTAGCGTTAGCTGTACTTACATGAATACTGTGGACACCATTACTTTTTTAGATATTACAACTGACAGCTACATCCATAGTATCCACGGACGCGCATGAACATCATACTGACTTCTTCATTCAGCGCCAAGTGTCGACGAACATGATAACAATTACAATGATTTCAGCACCTAGCAGCAACAACTATTGCACCTTGCTCAGCCACTATGGGTTGTCAGCGATCACGTGCCAGGTGCAATCATCGAACATGAATTTCGTAATAAAAAATGCAGCTACAAAAGACTCTTAAAATAATACTTGTTCTCTTCTTGTTCCGAAGAACAAAATCGCGAATAGGATTGTCGTGAAGAGAAGCAACAATGCGAGTCCAACTGCAACGCCGGCAACAACGCGGTGTACTGAGATTTTGCCGATGATGGAGGACCTTCTGAAAGGGAGTGTTGCTCATTGGTTCAATAAAGAGTCAGAGAGTATCACTTGAAATACATATTTGACGTAATTCCCAATCAGGTTCCTCCGAATTCATCGCTGATTGTTCAGAACTCACGTAATTCGCGACAGAAACTCTCAAGTGCTGAGTAACTCTTTGCGTTGTTATTAAGGCGTGATGTGATCGGTGACAAGGTTGTGTTCAAGGCGAAGAGCGGTAGTGCGAAGTTTCAAAACATGCTTCTGCATCCCGAGAGCGCTAATTTTCGAGTTTCCTTCCTGATTTCCACACTTCGGAGTTATCTTTTCACCACGATTCTCGGTTTTTGGGAAATGAATGACGATGCAGAACGGAGCTTGCATAAAGTAGCTCAAGGTGGCTTAAAATGCTTCGTTTACATGAGCTAATTCCAAGTAGCCACTTTCGAATAATCTAGAATTGAATGTTCCGCTCGAAATTTTTGGCTAATATGAAAGTGGGGTAATTGTGCTGTGACGTCTTTCCATCAGATCGCATGCTGCACTTAGTTCATCCATAGCGATTCGATTGATAAAGCTAGAGGTTAACAAACTGCCATCAAGCTTCATAAGCGAACCTTGATAGCCAACAAAATTCGTGGAGTTTTCGCAGACCAAAGATTCTTAAGTGCTCTGACGACCAACACATTTTACCACCGGATTTTTTAAAGAGTGGAGGCGTGAAAAGTAACAGATCTGTAGAAGCGAATCGCAAGGAGATGACAGTTTGCCTATTTGGTGACCCATAATTTCGTGTCCTAGCCATTAACGCTGCTTTGCTTCATTGTTGAATAAAGAATTCATGAGTTACTTTAAGGAGGCCTGCAAGAACGTGAAGAGACAAATTTGCTTTTGCACTGCTTCTTTCATAGAGTTTCATGAAGCTTCGCCCTGCCTATGTTAACCTGGTTGATCGAGCTCTAATGGAGAATTGCAGTTCTTGTTCGATCCGTTGCTTTAAAAAGCTTGGCTACCGCTTTTATAAGGATCAAAGGAAGTGTTTTGCGGGATCATACATTAAAAACTATTAGAAGCTTTTATGAGTAGGCGTCGCAGGTTAATTTTAGCTTAAGAATATGCTGGCATTTCATAACAAATGTTCCTTCAGACGAAACCTGAAATATCATACTGTTAGACATTAAACAGTTGAAAAGAATAAAGCGGCATATGGCGTCCTGCTGGGTGTTCACAAAGCGTATGGACACTGCAACCTTCCAGCATCCAGTGTGAAAGTTTATGAGAGATTTCGAGCCTCATTCAGCTGGTACGGGAACCATCGTCAATGCAGAGCTACTTAATATGCGCGAAGGCCGTCACGGCGCATGACGACTAAATTTCAGCTCATGCCAAGGTGGTTATATGCCTATCCTAGAGTGCGATACTGTCGCTTTCATCAACATCCTTTCCGACTCAGTCGACTAACACTACACAGCCACATTTTGATGCTTGCTGACGATGCTGTGCTGGTGTATGCAGTCGACGGTGAAAGAGAAGCCGAAGGTTGCTTTAGGAAAGACTAGGCAATAATCAAGGAGAAAATAGCTGCGAAATTCATGAGTTTTAATTCAAAAAAGGCTGCTATGAACAATTGCGGACCAGCCAAAGACCAGGGGATTTTGAATAGGAGTCGATTCAGAAAAAGACTCAATTGCTCGAGAGTCCCAAATGAGGGCGCAATAAACAACAGGAAGCTTGGCGATGATTCTGCATCCGAGGATGCCGTTTCAGAAAAGCAGTTCATAATGATCTCTAGTAAGTGTTCATCTAATCTTCGTAAAGAGGTGATGTGCAAGAAGTAAACCGCACTGTTAGTCACTGCTGCAGTTATTTCAACAATTACTCTGATGTGGGGAATAACAGTTACCACCTCACAAAAATATGTCGAAGCTATTGTAAAATTCATCAANTGACCTTTCTCATCGAAAAAGGTTGATTCATTCCTGCAAAACTTCAATCAGTTAACGAACCTGCTGTTCTTCTACTATTTCATAGATTGCCAGTTGTATGCTGCAAAACTGCAGATTCCCAAATGACGATCAAGTTTTGCAGGAATGAAGCAGTCTTCATTAGTACATGGCATCATGCGTGGAAGAAACACGAACAGAAGAAAAAAGTCCACGTTACGTAGATCTGAAAGCGTATGTAGCAACTAGTCGCAGTCGCTTAAAACATTGACGACTGCGACATGTGTTATTTTGCATTTTTTCAACGGAAGTTAAAACGACATGTCTGCACCTACAATTTTCGGCATTCTTTCCTTACCTAGAAGTTTTCAAGCTGAGAATCGTGGGAACCGCCAAGGCTGTTAGCGTTACATTCAGGAGTGATGCACAGATATCTTTCACAGTTTTTCCCTCATTTGCCTTCCCAAGTTACTTCAAAATAGCTGTTTGTAGCATTTATTTCTTTCAATACTCACAATACAGTAGAGTATCCGGCCTTGTGTATGGCAGCCAGCTACTTATCGGCCGAACAAAAGAGCTTTCGACTATTCGAATTGTTCTTAACTGAGTTGCCGATCGGTCCTGCATATTGAGTCAGCCTCCATTCAGCGATCGCTGACTTACTTACTCGGCCACCTGCTTATTCCTTAGACAAATATTTACTTGCTCTTTATTTAGCCAGTTCTTTATCATCTTATTGAAAGAAGGCAACTATTTACCACTCGCTCCTGCCTGCAGGAATTTCCGCGTTTCCCACTCAGTTATCAACGTATGTTTAATGAAACCCACCATACTTTCACACACGGCACCTTCCAGTCAGGAAAGACATTATCGCAAACTGAGTTTTTGCAAAAGAATGGCGTGTGGTAATGTAGCATTCGCCATTGTGAGGAGCACGTCTTCGGACTATATGCTCTTGATTCGTTACAGATATGCTTTTACCTAATCCGGGCATCGTCGTCAATCAATGGAGCTCGATCTTCCATTCTGCAACAATTTATATTTTATTACTTTATTGCAGGATTTGACCTCATACATATTTTAATGGTTACAATACCACGTGTCCCGCATGTTTACGGGCAAATTGTTTCAAATAACACACCAACTGCAATAACTTCGATTGCAATTCGTGCTTTCGGCAATAAGCCAAGAGAAGGAGAAGATGATGGGTAAGCGAAGGTGGATAAAAGAAAACGAGTGATGTCATTATCACATCTCATATCATGCGCTGTTGCTGGTAAATGTCAAATTATGACTGCACATTCCCCACTGCTACTCATGAGTCAAAAATGTCCTGTTATTTTGTGTATTTTGGCGATGCCTTGAGGATAAGAACTGTACCCCATGGTTCGTCGAATATATGGAACTAATTGTTATTTTTTTCCGACTGGCTGATCGCTGGCTGCCATTGTTGTTCTTAGCATCCAGCATTGTTTTATCTTTCTGTCTTTACATCCATTTACAAACAGAAGCTACATAGTGCTCAGTCGTTAAGCATAATCATGCCCATGCTGCCGCTCCTTGTTTCTATTCTTGCCTTTTCTGTTATTCGAGCAAGTATAGTAGAGGAGTTATGGGAAACGATTTCGAGATATAGCGACAATAGAATCACGTAGTGGATTTCTGAATTTGAACCAATACCTTTATTTCCTGTATCTGAATCATCAATCATAATGTATCTGAATATGATTCACATAAAAGGGTGCGATCAGCTTTTTCTGACCGTGAAAACCAGCGAGAATTCATTCCTATCGCACATATAGCGTAGGAACATTTTGGATTGCTCCAGAAGAAATATGATTGATGATAATCAGCAAATGCATGCATGAAAAGTGGGAAACGCATGAAAACTGCTACTTGCACCAAATATAAAATCTCACGGACTGCGGTGCTGTAATTTAATAAAGAAATGCTGCATTACTTAAAATGCCTCAAAGGGGAATACACCAGAATAATGCCATTGCCTATAAAAAGGCATCAAAAGTTGATCCATACGAATCGATTTTTGTCACTCACACAAGACCAACCAACAGTTAGCAATACTGGCCTCAGATGAATTCTTCAAAAGGCCTAACGCGCTAAATAGTGTGTNCTAGTGCCATCTCCGCACCAACTAGCATTGTGCACTCTTCACACCCGAGCCACTTTGCTGTTCGACTGCGAACCGCTAAAATCCGAACCGATCCTCGCTAATCACCTCACGCAGACAGCTAGAAGCACACTAATTGCACATATGCAAAAACGCTTGCCTTTTATACGTACCTTAAGGCGTTTGTAGAGATTTTTTTTCTGTCTTATGGTCATGTCGCGAATATTCGCGAAAGCGATACGTCTGTTCACGATACCAATGTAGCTAGCGAAACGGAGACGTCACTCAATGAGGGCATAAGATAAGCAAATCACAAAGAACAAGCGGCATAAGAGGAGCCAGTCATTACGGATAAAGTGACTATCGCTAAATACTAATTCACTGTAAGTAAACATGAATAACATCAAATGTGCCGCTCATCACGCCCTCAAACCTTCATGCCTCTCGCAGGATTATATCGCTCATTCGACTCGCCTAATGCCCGACAGTGAGGATGCATTGGACTCAGCTTCTTACTGTCGCGAACATTCGCGAAACCGTAACGTCTATTTACGATATCGATGCAGCTGGTGAGCCGGAAACGTCAATCAAAGAAGGCATGTGAATGGCATAAGAAGAGCAAATCACAAAGAAGGCGATGTCTATCGCTAAATGCTAATGCACGGTGAGCAAGCATGAATAACACCAGAGGCGCCACTCATGACGCCCTCAACCGTTCACGCTTCTTGCAAGCTTACATCACTCATTCAACTCGCTCAATGCCCGACAGTGACGACGCATTGAGCTCAGCCTCTTACACATTTCGACCATGTTCTTCATTTAGCGCTTAGTGCATGTATTTGTGCCATTAATCTTCCTGTAAAATGTTCTTATGATTTCTGTTGCGAATTGTTATCAGACTTTCAATATCTTTACTCCTGATGTTAGCCTTTATTAGGCCTGTTTGAGGTCCCATTGATTTACTATATCACGTTTAACCGTTGTGTCGTATAACGCCTCATTGTTTACTCGAATGTCAGGTTTAATTACCCAAGTTTGAGGTCCGATGGGTGGCGAGCCCGCAGTACCAAGCTATCAAACTTGGGACGAAACGGTGACCGATCTGAAAGGGGGCACAAGTGGACGAGCTCACGAATCAGGCCTGTTTAAGACTTTTGATATTTCGAATTTTCTTTTATCAAGTTCGAACGACCCGATATTCATTTATAGCGAACAGACAGATAAACGAGGAGAGCCAAAACTCTCACCCGAATTCGAGACTCTCGAGATAAAACAACACAACACCTTCCCTTTGTGACAGAGCTACGTGAGGTCAAATATTGAAGGTCATATTGTGCCATTTAAGCAACGAAATTGCACCGCGAAGCTGTTGTGTTGTAAACCTTCATCTGTATCCGTGCTTATTTGTGCATAAACATTATCACTACTACATCTTCACCTGTATACTCGCAGGGGAACCAACCAATCAGTTAAAGCTCACCGACTCCCAACAACGAACAAGCTTCCTCCCGCTGTTCACTACACATTGCAACAATCAGCATCGCTGTAGGCACTAATACTATTCGTCCCAAAACATATGCGCCATTACAAGGAAGCAATACGTTGTAGTGGTGCGACGACATGAGTCAACAAAATCGAGCTGAACACAACGCTCTCGATGGGCGGAGTAGAACGTTGAAAAATATTGCCGAAGAAATGAAGTAGGCGACGTATAACGTCTCTGCAAAAATTGTGCACTATTATCAATAGCTACTCAAGCAGTCGACTGCATGCTGATTGCTGGGTTTGAAGGAGGCGGCAGTGTTATCACGATGCGATAACGAGATTCGGTTCCTTTTGCCTCCCGTCTCTAAGCCCCAGAAGTGCTGCAGACCTGTAAACCCATAGTAGATAGCTGATCATAAAGTGATATGCTCTTGATTTCATTCAGCTACAAAGTTCACTCTGCCACGAGGAGGACAAGATTTCCTTGCATGGTACGCATATGATAATGTCATCCGTGCAACAAACATTTCCGTAATTTGATATGGTCCGATAACCGTTCCGCACGCTTTTGATAAGTGAAATATGTGAAACAGTAAATGTGAAAGTGACCAATTCGATAGCTTCATATCATCCAATTAGACTGCGTCGTCGCTGTTCATGTCCTTTTGTGCTTCTAACCAATACGTCATGCTCCGTTCTTATGAGCGTTATTTATAGCGCATGGAAACCATACAGTGCATCACAAGCGGTCGTTCTTTTTCCATCCGGATGGGAGCTGCTGCCAGCTACATTTTCAAAGTGTTCCTGGAGCTAAGTAAACCAAAAACATTTTTCGGCATAGCCAACAGCAAATCACCGACTTTAAGGCAACCTGAAATTTATCGGGGAAAACAGGAGACAGAATGCATGTGAAATCGTTCTGTTCGAACTTCAGTTCTGTTGTGTTGGTATGTTGCGAAAGTGTTCAAGCAACGTATATATATATATATATATATATATATATATATGCGCACATTGTGAAGACCACGAAGGATTTTAAGGAAGCCTCCTTGTGTTGTCTGACGAGCACCCGCGAAATCAGGCGATTGCCGGCGCAGACAAGTGACGGTTATAGCAGATATTTTACAGAAGTTAGAATACAAATTTTGCAACTGCATGAAAACTCGCTGCTCCCAGGCATTATGCTGTCAATGACTTAATCAAGAATAGAGGCACAAGTAAAAGTATTCTGAAGATTTCTGCTCTCTTGAAGTTCAGCTCGTAGTACGAGTGTTTCAGTGCTCTGTGTACAATGCGATGAAGGCCATCACAAGAAAGTTTTTTTTCGAATCCATGTGCATTAAGTACTGCCTGCTTGATATTTTCAACAGCTAAACAGCAACATTTAAATAGGCTAAACAGTATTGTGCTTCACAAAAAGGGCATGAGTGCGAATTGAAAAAACAAAACACAGTCACGAGGTGGGATAAAAGAATTGTGATTGATAGAAACTATGAGCGTGTTGCTGATTAAAATGTGTGCAGAAGTAAGTACTAATTGGTTTGCGTGCAAGGAAGATCAGCAAGGGTCAGATCAAAGGTCAGATCAAATCAACTGCTTTCGTGCAGAGCAGCGGAAAGGACGACCACATGACAGACAAACTGTCTAAAAATGCCTTGACGATCTCAAGGTAAAATAAGCTGTCTTAAGTGCCTTGAGCCAGAACCTGGGGCGTATAAAAGGGGAGCGTATTTGCTTGTACAGTCAATATGTCAGTTTCGGTCTTCACCACGGGCTCGAGCAGCAGTGGGTGCGCAGGCTTGAAGCGTCGTGCTGTAGTCGTCGGTGTCGGAATCGCACAAGGGGCACTTCGGATAGTGTCGAGGCCCTGTTAAGTTACCTTCGTCCTCCCCCCGTCTCATATTTCTGTGGAGTTTTGTTTTAATTTGTTTTGAGCGTTAAATAAAATCTTAATCCCCCTTACTGTGCCGGCTCCGTACAGTACCTGTTGAGCCTCTAGAAAAACTTGGCCAAGCCTCACACGCGAAAAACAATCGAACCAATGTGAGCGACAAGACGGCGAGGGACATTTGACTTTGCCATGGGACATATGAACAACGCAGTGAAAAAGTGAGGATACTAGAACACTTATTAACGACACAACTATATTACATCATCGACTTTGTAAGTATGATGTGGGTCCTATTTCATGGCCAAAAAAAGAAACCTATCACCGCAAAGTGCAAAGGTATGCTGACTCTCAAATACCTTGCGTCTTCTATTTCATGCTAGAACGTCTACTTCTTTTAAAGATACCGCATAAGGTAAAGAAAGATGCTCTAATGAGTTACAGTCAGGGTAATGCATCCTTTAGGCCCTTTTGAAATAAAAGTGCATTTCCAGTGAAAAATTTTGAATGAGTGTCGTGAAATGAATAGACCCTTCCACATCATTTGCGACGAAAAGTATGAAAAGACCGAAGCCATGACTCAAGGTTAATAAGTTCCAAAGAGGAAGAAACGTTTAAAAACAGCGACAATTTCAAGGAATAACCGTTGCGGATATGGAATGGCCTGCAGCTGTCAGATATGACGGCAACCACAGCGCAATCCACGACTGCGAAGCGAACATCCACTTGCGGCCGACAGTTGCAAATGCATCTCCAAAGCACTTATTATTCAAATTATGTCTCGTCCTTATGTGCACGAAGATCAGCACACCGCTCCTGCGCTTTCATTACCTGTAATATTCAGTTTTAAAGCTAGTGAAATACTGATAATTTCAGTGGGAAATCGTTGCCGGAATTTCGTGAAGTAATCTCAAACGCAAACACAGCCACACCTCTTCTCTCTGAACTCCGTACTTGAAATACGTTAGACCAAATATTGGAAGAGCTATAAATACGTGCATTTACACTCACTACGGCATCTGTTCCTCAATATCTCTTCAGCACGGTGAAAAAAAAAACGAAAAGTGCGCGAAGCAGCGACAGCACGCTGTGGAATGGCGATTCAGTGTCCTCGTTCTTCTCTTTCCGGCGGGCACAGCAACATTGTTCGAACCGTCACCTTCAGACATCGTCGTAGCACAAGCGTCGGATATAAATAGTTTTCTTCTGAGTTCAAAATGACAGGCTGGCATCTTAGAGAGGCAAAACAGGCACCACAACGCACCAGTAATTTACCGCTATTTTCAACTGCATTCAATAGCTGACCTCTTACTGATAGCTTAAATGAACTGCAGATTCTTTACCTACATCCCGAAATCGCCCATGTGCTGCTGGTCAATGACAAAAAGCCAGAGTGTGCGCTGCTCAGTCGTGCCACTTCATCTTCTAACCGAGACTGCCACTGCACCTTCCAAATTGATCTGTAGCCTGATAGCACCCTGTTTTCAAACAACCGTCGCAAACTTCCAGGTAAGAGTCGCCTGTAAATTATACAATTTTGCAGCGACAGCGACTGGTTGAAGTGATCACGCTAAACCACGTTAATACTGCGCTAAGGCTGACTGAACTGTCCCAATTTTTAGAGCAACTCTTCAAGAAGCACCTTTATCACCTTTCGAATATGTTTTGTACGAGTAAGAACTGGTAGTGGGGCATCAGTGGGACAGCCATGCGCAAACGCATCCACTCACAAAGTAGTAAGCTGCGCATTTGTAAGAGCGCACGATCAACAAGTTGAAATGCGCGTTAGAATTTGGTACAAGAATCACTCATTTTGCAAGTCCCATCAAACTGACCCATTTTCCAAATGAAAGGAGCACAATAATGCCTCGAAAGTTTCTTCTCAGGGGAACGACCGGTGTTTCGACTTCGCCGCTTGCAATTTCGCTTTGAGGTAGGACGTTAACGAGTGTATAACAGCACTGACGGATTTTATGCCTCCATCACCTCTTAATAACCGATTTAGAGAATGCTCAACGGCAAGCTGTTGAAGCTGATCCGATATTGCAGATTGCATGGATCATCTGCGCAAGGTTAATGTTTACCGGTTGACCAGCTTAAAATGCCGGGCGAGCACGTACACTAAAATGACGTCGCCATATTCCATTTCAGATATGAATCACATAAATAGAATCCTACTCTGAGGCTATGCGCTCATTCAATAGTTCGAATACCGGACGCTGTGATAACCGATTGCACGGAATTTCACTGACCTCACGTTATATGGAAGCCCCTCAGTGGATGGCACAATAAAGGCGTATTATTCGTTGCTTTCCATTTGACGAACCGAGTGCACATGACATTTGTACACCACTCCAGGAACAATAATCAGCTATAAAACGACCAATAAATACGATGCTTTGAGCGATTTTGAGGCTTCCAATTTCTGGCGTAGTATTATGGAATATCACACATTTACATAAGTACACATCTAAAAGAAAAGATAGCTCAATGCATCCTCTACAGAACACGAACTGCGTGGAAGGAAAGAAGCGTAGCCACAAACAATTCATGAACGCTGTTCATTCAAAATTTTGCCAAACCCAAGAACAACGAGTTGCGATCATAAAGCGATTTTTAAGGTGATCGACGAACAGGTGACAGCAAAATCAGCATGGCGGCAACAGTACTGCAGCGGATATGGATGCAAGCAAATAAACGCGTTGAAAGTGTTGAGGTCTAGATTTTGCGAACTACTCTGACAAAATTGGTACACCTTGCTCACTGATCCACGATTAAATATGTCAGCTTCCCTGAGTACCTTATTGTAAACATCAAAGGAGAGCTTTGAAGGATGCGTTACCACTGTTGGTTGGTTCTGAAACATCAAAGGGAAAAGCGATATCACTTCTTTTGGGTTAACTGAACTAAATTTGAAAGTGACTGCTCTTGTGCCGGATGTGGCCTAAACATTCCACTATTTCTGCATCTACATCTTTCTAAAAAGGTTTCTTCTTTATAGAATATGACGTTGGCCATATATACTTTACCCGGCGATGTCCTCGAAAAAAAAGCGTTCATTCTGATAAATTTGAGCAATTCATCCAGTATGACTGATTGCAAGCGATCGGATATGTTCGCTGAAACGGAAGATAATCCCTGTAAATGCTTTCACAAGATGATCTTTCATTACTGGGAGTGAGCGCTTACTGCTAAATTTACAAATGAATTCCACCGAACTTTATCATTTCATCAAGTTTTAAAGCTCTGAAACATTTCGCAACATTGTATTGGTTCTTTCCACGAAATTTAAAAATTTCCAAAAACTAGGTGACTGAAGAATGATGGTGATGACAGGGTTTGCAGTAATATTTGACCCATTTATTCGAGTAAGACGGTGGAAAGTTGGATTGGGATCGTCTGTAGGGGGAAATTATGCTAATACGATATAAAAATTCATCCGTGTAAGGCAAGGATATAATGAAGTAGATGGCAAATTGTCAGCTATTCGGCTGCCTTGAAAACTGCTTTTGTGCTTGTTTACTACGCTTTCAAGTTGGAAATAGCCAACTTTTACAGTTCTATTTGGCACCAATGTCGTTTTGGCAAGGTTCATAGTGCTTTACTCAAACTGCTTTTAGAAAACTGCAGTGATTAAGCTCAATCAAAACAGGTTTTCTGGTTAGAAAAACCCTTTACGCGGCGATGACGTCATGGCGGCTTTACGGATGTGTCGTCACGAGTGAATCGGTGACAGAATTAATTAGGCTGTGAACGTCTGCTCAGCTTCGCATAAACGTGCAAATGGACATGTTTGAAGATTGGGGACTCCCTGAGTGCTTGTTTCACAGCACGCTGCTGTTAAACGGTCTTAGTATTTGATATTGCGAGACCTAACAGGGTTAACAGCTGCACTTTTCTCACCTGTCAAAATGTGGTCTGCGCAAGCGCTCCTCGTCGGCTACCTCTGCTCCGCCTTCGCAGCTTGCTCTTACATGCTCTCAGTAAGTTGACACGCGCCATTTGCATACGCAAAATCCACTGTTCCCAAAATTTTCGTTCCAGTAGGCGAACCCAAAATGCTGCCGCAACATAGCGCATCCTCTTGGAGATTTTCATCTTTTTCTAGATACGAACAAGTCTCTCTAGCCAACTCAGAGGCACAGCAATCTGTCACTCCTTGGAAGCCCCATCCTTTTCAGTTCGTTTTCGGAGAGGGTCGATTACGAATTGTTACAAATGCTATAAGCCTTGCAGTTGTATATCATTAACTGAGATACTTGCGCATTTTTACGTATATAATCTGCACATCAGTATAGAAACATAGTGCCTCTAAGAAATGGACTAGATCACGTTCCGTTGTCCGATGCTAAGCTTTCCAAGATATTCTGAGTGCAACGGAAAGCAAATGATTCAGTGGCATAATTCTATTCTACGAATATAAAATTGTAAAGTGGGTGAGGTGCAAAAATTTAACTACTATTGCAACTTCGGCATAGATTACGCAATTACTTTCGAGAGGTTTTCTTTTTGAAAAATGATGAATTCGATATTCTCTATAATCTGGTCATATCAGCGATAATTCAAGCAAAGAACATCTGTCTCATAAACACCAACTAATCGCTGTGCCCCGTGGTGCCTTTTTTTGATTTTTTGATTTTTTCCTCCCGTATCGATCGCCAGATCACTTCTCTTTGGCTTCATTCCGCGATGTTCATCGAAAACCATTGCTTTTTTTGCGGCTGTGCGGTCGCTGCCATTCTACGCACAGCTCGCTTCTGCTCGTTTCATGCAGCGTTTCAACAGTTGGTTCACAGTTGCACCATCCGCAACGTTTTACTATATTCCCTTTGTGCATTTCCGTTAATTTTATTTGTTTTTCTTGTTGAGAGATCAATGAGGCGATGTTAGTCTGATAATTAGAAAATTCTCATCCATCTTTATTAATTGTAGCTAGAACTTCCATGATATTCATCTGATTCTTCTAATGTAACTGTATCATTTCATGCGACGAACATTCGCGCTGATTGATTCACAACGGCTGTATCTCAAGCAGCAATATTGTTGTCGTCGCTGGAATCAGCTTAACAGAGTCGAGCTTGAATCCTAGTGCGCTTTGCTTAAGCCGATTGCCACTGCGTCACCTTTTGTGGTTCCACATCAGGTGAATCACCTTTTGAGCCTATGGCTGAACAACTGCACTGGGTTTTTATGGCGCATTAAAACGTTCGTTAACGGTGCGACGCAACTGTTTGTTGCATAATGGAACTATCGTTTCGTGCAAATTGCTTGCTCTGTTTCCTTCTTTCTGAAGGCTTAACAGAACTGGTCACATCTGTTCATATCTGTCTTCATTTCTGTGCGATTTCAAGTTGCTATCTGAAAGCATCAAATAAACGAATAGAACACGAATTTTAAATGTTAAGCGTTCATAATCTGTTCCAGACCAACAGCATTTGAGAAACAGCATGGTTCATGATACAAAATTTGAGAAAAGAAGCGCTGAGCTCCTTTTCAGCTGATTTCAGAGAGCACGAGTGGTGCAACTCTCGCGCCAGCGAGCACCAGGAACTGCTCACGCCCAAGACACTTTATGGCCGCACTGCGCACCGCTACGGTCTGAACCGATCCTCACGAAGAAGGGGATTTCACGTGGAAGGCAAGAAGCAATCATCCATATAAGCAAATACGCTGTCTTTTTATACACACCGCTCCTTGCCTCAGGGCACTTGTAAAGAGTTTGCTTTGTTTAATGGTTATCGCTTCTTTGCTCTGCCCGAAAGCACTTGAGTTACAGTTTATTGTTCAGCCATTAATTTTCGATTGAATTCAGTCTGAGTGCTCAGGACATGAGATAAGATGCACGCACACGGGGCAATACTTACTTCTCAGTCTGGGGATGAATGAATGACGCTTACTTATTGGCGTTCGCATATCAGCAAAATAGGGAGGAGAAAATACGCGACAAAACATCAAGAACAGGGCAGTGGAATGCAAATGGCGTGTAAAATGCAAAATTGCTGTAAAGGATGTCTTGTGCATTGGCATATTGTGATGCCTTGATAGTGTATTGGGGTTCCTACCGAAAGTGGAATCTAGACTGGCTTCGAGTAGATAAAAGCAATAGGCTTTCGTGTGTTCCACGAACATATTTTCCTCGAAACATATGCACACACACACGCACACACACTTCATTTTGCTCGCATTAACGCCGCTTGTCGATGCATATGCAAATTCAACGCGGCACATGATCGACTGATTTGCTCGTTTCACACATGCATCCGCTGCATTTGACAGCATCGCTCATTCTACGCATCCATTGCCTATAACGTGGATCATGTCTTGCACTTGCCTCTTGTTCAGTTTTTCTCCATTATCAAAATATTTCAATTCATGGATCTTATCGAATGTTTTGCACAAAATACTGTACCGATAAACTGCTCGCAGCGTTGAAGGGGGAAATCTCCTGCCGGCTTTCTATGCTTCTTTGAATTTGAGATTTTGTGCAATATGTTTAGATTTCTTTTATATTTTGGATTGTTTTTGAAATCACGGTCTCGTGAGTTTTGACTTATAAAACAGACATGCGAATACTATTTGAGAAGCAGCCTACCACGTATATTGTGATATCGGGGTCCTCAATTTTCTATGTGTTCAAGTAGTGAAAAAGTGTCTCTCATGGTCCTTGAGAAAATAACGAATGACTTGTGGCTCAGCGTTTTCAGCGCTGCAGCGATATGCACTACTGTTTATTTTCATCTTGGCATTTTGCATAGGTGCATTGAGCTACATTGGACAAAACATTGTTTACTCACTTTTAGCGTATTGATGCGCATTAGCAGCGCAAACAGTAGCGTTTTTCGTTGTTTGTTTACTTGTGAGCCTCGCTTACTCGATGAATCTGAATGTCGTGATAACGAATGAAATCGAAAATGCGATCGATTTCAGAACACATATCCATCAGAAAGCCGTAAGTTTGCTGAACAAATGAAACCCTTTCTTTTATTTGTATTTTATCGTATTTACTCAGCGTACGAGTCGTTTAAATTGGTACCACCTTGTGACTTTGGCATACGCTAAGCTGGACAATTGCTCAAACTTAATTAATCATTCTCAACTCTAGTTCGATGTTAAATGGACGACTGCTTCCTGTACTGATCCGCTGTGAAAAAGTTGCGTTGTTCGGGGAGATTTTTGGTCATAATCACGTAACACAGAGATGCTCATAAGCACCTGTCTCTTCATAGATATCTTCATGTTAACTTACTATCCAAGAGAAAAACTGTGATTATGTGTTAGATTTCAGCAAAAAGTATCATTGCTACTAATTTATGGAGCACCTGCCTTCACTCATAAAAGTGAGCACAATGTTCGTGTGGATGGATGACAACTCCTGTCATCAGTTTGACTCGAAAAAATGAAGTTGAGTGCACACCCGTGCGTCATTTCGATGTTTGAGAAGACGCCTTACATCATTTCTTTCAACGAAATGGGGATCATTCGCTGGTCATTATTGAGGACACACCATAGGATGGAACAGCATAACGAGTTTTTCTTAACTTATTTATATTGCAGTTTTCTGACACCAACTCTTTATCACTTCTTCATTGTTAAATGAGAAAGGCAGTAGTATTGATTTGGAGTAATATTATTACTATATGCTACCTCGCAAGGGCAAATGGGCGGATATCCTGAATTTTCAGACTTGCGCTAAGACTGCTGCATTTATAAAGTAAAGCTTATTTTAATTGTTGTTTCACAACTTCATACCTGCTGCATCTTTGATGACGTTGTCAAGTTCTGCGCTTCAAATGAACGCTTGTTAAAGTAGCGTTTATTTGTTTGGAACTATGCTATCTTATCTTGCCCAGTCGAGTCACTCATGGCTGAGGAACTTTTCTTTAGAACGCCGCGCATTCTTCTTTCACTGTGTTGGGACAGGTTGATTTAAAATGCGCGATATCCGAATTCACATTCTGATAGGCTATCGATAACAAGGGTGGTTTATTTTTGCTATTGGTGCGTGGACAAAGCTCAAGTGTAGGTGTACTTAACTACCAGTTTTGATTGCAGATCAATTTGTGCATGAAGATGGGAGTGAATTAGGTGACTTCGCTGATTTCTATGAAATGAGGCGATAATACGGCTTGTGTTCTATTCAACCGATATCTTATTCGATATTGAAGCAGCATCTTCTCCAAACTTTAACCAATATCTTCTTCTTCAGCCTTCAAAAAATGTCCCCTCCAGCCTCTAAAATCCCTCGATCCTTCTTTTTTCTAAAAACCTCCTTACAGAAACGGCTCCTTCGTCATTCTATCATATTGAGCAATGTATAAAAAGGCCCACCTTTAATATAACTCATAAATGTTTACGAGTGTGCTGATAAACTAACGTTGCACTCTTTTATTTTTATTTATTTATTTATTTATTTTTTTCTGATCCAGCGGCTTCGTACAGCAAGGGAAACGTTGGAATAGCGGGAGTACGTTTGAGTTTGATGCGAAGAGCGATCACAGTTTTTGTTAGCCACACGCGCACTTTGTTTGTTTCTGTAGAAGAGCAAACTTACGTGGTACATAGCAGTGAAAATGCTCAATCAGCGAACACTCGATAGCTTTCCAAAGCAACGTATACTACTATAGGATAAAAAGTAAATCTTTTCGTTGTTTCAGTTTTGCTGTTCACTTCGATTCCACGATTTCTAATATCGTCAATTAAGAGAAAATATGGATGATCGGGAAAAACTGTCTCACCTAAAAATGGTTACCGAGTTGTTATCATTTCATAACAAGTTCATTCATTCAGAAGCACTAAGGAAAAAACATTATTTGCATTCTGCAACTCTTTTTTCGTTGTCTTCGCTTCTTTGAAATAACGCGTGAAATTTCGGTGTCATATTGCATTCTTACATGCAATTCACATTGAGCAAACGCTCTACTATAATAAACCTTAAATAATAGGGCACGTTCATAGAAGAAAATGACCTGTATAGTTACCAATATGACTTTGTGGCTTGTGAAAATAGCCGGATTATTTTGTCGCTGAAGGGGTGCTCTCGAGGTGCTGCTGAAGACGTGCATTGTTGGGTTTTATTTGCTCGCCGAGTACTCGGTATATCGGACAACTAGCACACTGCTCTGTTGCAAGTCAGGCTCCTCGCTCGGCTAGCCTCTTTTCTTTGCCCGGCTCCCACCAACCAACCGAAGGCGCGTGAGTGCATTGCGTTAGCCAGCTGTTCTTCGCATATAAGCTTCCAACTGTTGTACGGCCAGCAATGCGCGAAGCTTCGTGCCTTATAGCTTAAGCATATTCACAGATTCGTTGTCGTTTATTGTTGTAATGCGCACTTTTTGCCACCAGAGTGTTTTCTGCTAACTTAGAGTGGTACAGCTAATCTTTGCGAAACTGCAGTTGGCACGGACGGCAATATTGAACTCGGAGCACGTGCTTCCATATGCATATATTTGTTTTAGTGAATACATCATAAGATACTGTAAGTAGTCGCGATAGCTCGATTTCCGTTTTATGCGTATTCAGTGAAATGAATTCGAGGCAACCGTGACGCCCATACGAACCAAGGGCGTCGGAGCGGCCTTGAGGGGTGGGGGAGGTGGGTGGAGGCAGTGGGAATAGCTCCTCATTATTATTCTAGAATGTCGAAAGGGCGAGAGTTCAGAGCATTTTTTTTTTTCACGCGATTGCTTGCATATAATACACATATTTCTTATCATTAACGCTAATCCACCCAAAACGCTACTCCGCAAGTACTTGGCTGCTGTTTGCGCTCAAACCCTATCTAGTTGGCAAATACACTGCTGCTTTCGACATTGCCTATGCCCATGACATGTGTAGGTGCAACTTCGCGTCCAGTCAAGAGAAAATTTGTCGTTGAAGATGTTTCCTCAGTTTCTGCATTTGAGCTTCTTGAAGCTTTGATAGATCGGCATATTCATTTTCCTTCTTGCTTACCGAATATTAGTCGTTACGTGCCAAAATTTGTAAATTCGGATTTCTTGGTGCTCAACAATATGATGCTTCAATAACCAAGCCAGAGAGAGAAATTTTCAGTGACTGTTTTCAAAGGTCAATCGTAGCCTTAAAAGCTCAGAAATAAATAATTTTTTTTCTTCATTTTCTCAAGCAAAGCACTTTTCATTCACACTGCTTGAAAGATTTGCATTAGGCAGGAAAACTATGAGGTTCGTAGCAGTGCTTTCACAACAGAACATACACAGAAAGAGAGCAATTGTTGCAGCTTGGCGAATATATCTTTTGTGCTTCTTAAGACATCAATAAAAGCTTTGCTGGGATCTTCTAAAAGGTGTGCAGTTAATTATGTAAAAGCCTAATTAAGATGTGGCACGCAGTGGTAAAGAAGTAGAAAATGACTTAGTCTGTATATGTGGCTTGTTTTTATAATTTCCTATTAGTGCATTTTTAGAAACTTCATGGAGAATTTTTTCAGTCCGGTGTAAGCGTTCTCGTCATCATAATTGGCATGAATCTCTTAGTGGAAATGTTGTCACACGCAAAAAAACTTTCGTTATTGAAAGCTCTTCTGTGGTCCTATTCGCTATATCAGCCAGTGCAACCCCATACTTAGCTGCCACCATTTGAACGATGCCCGTTTTAACGGCAAAAGGTTTTTGTTTGGCTCGACCGTGTTCTGAAGTGTTCATTTAAACCCTTCTGACCACTAAGAATGCATTTCTTCAGTCACAGTGAATTGTAATAGTTACACTAAATGGGCTGCATCTCTTGCTGGTGTTTTTTTCTTTCTTTCAAAAACAAGATGATCACTATGTGTTTTGATGTGCATTTCATGTGTTCTTCATGTTCGCTTCCAATCCACATCGTTCTTAAGCGGCGGACCTGTAGCGGGAAATTCGCCACGATTTATTCGGCTTCTTTTTTAATTTCATTTCGTGATGTACGTAACTGTTGCCTTGGACGGCGAGTGTAATCATTCTAAAATAAACTCATCGCGTATTTCGACCACCTGACTGTTTGAAGTTAGCATGCGGGGAGGTTAAGGTTCTCAAAGAGTAGATTCAGTATTTCGTGGAGGATGACTTCCCATCACGATTAACGGGCACATGGGCACCGATTTCGTGCCGTATAGAAATAAATGCATTTCCATGCGTAACAAGCAGCATAGAAAACCATAACAAAAATGTGCTTAGAAAGTACGATGTTAAATTTGATGTTAGGTGGAAATGAATTATGAATTAATTCACTGCCGATGGAGCGTCCGTTATTTCCCATTGGAAAGTAGAACGTAATCTTCTGATGTAGTGAGTAAGCTTTCAGTGCGGTAAAATTTCAATGGACATAATTTCCAGCCAACAGATGCGAATTGTAATGAATGCCTACTTTTATTCCGATACCGAAATTAAAATGTGCGTTGGAGTCTTTGGCTCCGCCCACTCTGATCTGAAATGAAGGGGTGTATTCGTTGCAACCCCGTTTTGAAGGTGAACCTTCATTCGAATTCTTACGCTTTCTAGCATTTTTCGGGGCCATATTTTGCGGTCCGATTCCGGTTGGCTCCTAAATCATATTACGGGTCGGCGATTTGTATCAAATGCATTTCATCAATAAATTGGAATCAGACGTAAATTCGTTATTTATTTTGTTATGCAGAACAATGATTTCACAGAAATGGTAAGTGGATAAAGTGGTGAATATGGTAAATAGGCAATGCTAGCATGCCAAACGCGCATTTGAAAGTTGCTGCACCAAAACGTGATGCAATCTGTTGCAAAAATGCTCAGTGATGACAGCACATGCCAAAGTATACCTTCCCTCTGAAAAAATTGTCAATTCACCGAACAGTGTTGATCAACGAAATTTTACGAACGATAGTTGAAAGAAGTTGGTTCTAGTCTAGATATGAACGTATCGTTGTTGAACAATGCCTTTTTTCCTATTTCTCAAACTAGCGCCAAAGCGAAAACGTGATGCTTCTATACGTTTCTATCTTCATACTAGTTCATTGGATATGCTCTTAGCTGACAGTGATTTTAGAATGAATGAGATTGCTGCTGACCGCTTCTAATATTCGCCTTTGAATAGGTCATATCTTTGTTGAACACATCTTCCAATACATCTGCAAGTGCAGAGCGATTGGTCTCTCCTGGAAGGTGAAATGATTTTAACGCGTTTTTTTTTTTCACTTGCATCTCTTCAGACTCTGATCTGCTAATTGCTAAGAAAGCGTTTCTCATTCTCTCTCTAACTGTAAGTTGTAAAACTCGATTAGTCAAAGCGGCCCGTTCAAAAATTCTCTCATGCAATGGTTTTTCTACCAATCACTCAATAGTAAGAAGCAAATGGCTTATACTAATGTGACGATCTGATATCGCAAATTTGTAGATTCAAGGATGAATCGATCCAAATATTTGGCCATAAACTGAATGTTTTTCATAAGATAAGGAAAGGTTTTTGTTGAATTATAGATTGCAGCAGAACATATTGCGGTCTGCGTGGATTCGGGAATCTGACCGAAAATTACAAGCATGACTCAGCAATGTTTTGTGTGGAAGCGAGTGAGAATTTCTGAGGCGTTCTTTTGAGCACTGTTTCTCTTACGAAGGAATCTCAGCAACCAATGCTCGGTGCAACTGTTATTCGCGCTTTATTTGCGATGTACTTTTCCTATTGCTCTTTTCATTTTTCTCTCGGTTCACTATACTCTCAGCTCAAAGTAGCGTTAGTTGAACGCGGGAATCGGTGTTGACAAACCTTTGAAAAAAAAAACGCGCTTAGATAAATAAGTGGAAATTTATTCTCTCAATAGGGATTTTAGCAAAAGGGGTCGCATAGTTCGATAAAAGAGATCCATATTAGTGAGATCGATAACAATGAGGGGTTGAAGTGCAGTAGTGAATGTTCTCATTAAAGACGAAAACACTGTTTGTTGCATCATTCCCGCTCTTTTCACTTCCTTGTTCTTGTAGCCTATGATGGCATCAAGCACTGCACACCAATTGAATGTTTAATAAAAACATTCATAAAAACTAATAATGTATGTACACGTTTAGATAGAGAGAATATACTACGGGGCACTGTTTCCCACTTCATTCTGCGAAAGCAACCTGAGCTGGAATTGATTCCCTTCTTTATCCGTTCGGGCCTCTACTCGATTCCCTGTTGGCTGTTATTGGCAACCCTGACCAAATTGATTCCCAAGGATTTCCTGGCACGCGCTATCACTTTGAAAAGATGTGTTTTCGCACCGCAGCTCTATTTTTTCCCATCTACTTTCGCATTAAAGCCTTCCTCATCAATTCTGCTCCCCCCCCCCCTTCCCCTTCGCCCCCGCCCATATACCCCTTAACCTACTGGTAAAATTGCTCCCCAACGCTTCCACTGAGTCATCGTGCCATATTTTGCGGCCACTCCTCTCCTTTCTGCGTCATTCATGCGAAGGTTATCTTATAGTAGCACATTGCTCAGAGTTGCTGCGCATATTTGGAAATGGTGGATTTGCTGTCCAAAAAACCTTCTCTATTGACTACCGAGAGTTTGACTTTTTATTGTTCTGCTTAGCATTCACCATTCATTCGCATGGCCACAAAATGCGCATTAGGTTTCATCATCTGCACATTTTGAAGAAGGCTGCCCACTGCACTTTTAATGGCTTAACAAAGCGAGAAATGTCTGAGACAGAAGAGGAAAATCTTTTCGGCCATAAAGAGCAAAATCCTGGCCAAAGGTTATCGCCGCACACTAAAATTTCGGGACGATAAACGTTTGGCCTTATATGGCAAATGATCAGCCATGTGAGACGTCCGTCTGAGCGTCTTGATGGGCGGCGAGCTACATCACATCCATAAATGGCTGTTTAGTTTAATGATTATTGAAGCGAGGTGTCTAATGCACATCGTGACAAGCCTATTTTTTATGGCGACCAACGAGGATGCGCCAGATTTTTAACTAGTCGGAGTTCAGATGGCAACATTCTTGAGAAATCGTTGCCATTTTGAAGCATATTAGTCCTAATCTGCTTCATTTCTAATCGTTTTATTTAGCTATGTTCGCTGCAGAGATAATCACACCGACATATCGATGTTCTACTTTCTTTGCCTCGCATTTTGCCTTTTCGTTGACCTTTTCCTATTATATGTGAGTAGGCCGTGAACAACTCTAGTTCAAGTCAGTGATGCAAGTGAGGATGCTATGAGCATTGCTTCTCCGGCACACCGCATCGCTTTGCGACCTACTAAGATTTTCATCTATATTTTTGTCCGACTTGTAATATTGAGCTGATTTCACGAATTGCAAACATTATCCGATCCTTGCTCACCTTCTTGCATGGCGTCCAGGACGTAGGCATAAGCTCCCACTTGATAAAAAAGAAACGAACGACGAGCAGATTAGGATTGAAGGTTTATTTTTTCGCATAAGGTGGAGAGATTTTACTCCACGCTATACAAAATGCGCTATGCTATAAGGGTGCCGTAACTTGATTTGGTTTATACATCGATTGAATGATGATGTCGCACAATTCTGGTTTAGTTAGGAGAAAAAGTAGGGATATTGGAGTGCGAATGGTAGATGGCGATGAACGTGCACTTTGTTTCACTTTCTTGGTATTTTTTTCGCTAGAAAGAAGTTTTCCTCGTCACAGGCTCCATTTCGAGAACTAACGTATGCGAAGCACGTATATATGTTTTGCGGTGCATTTACCTAGCAGTACCATTATGTTCAAACCATACTGTCTTATATTCGGCCTCTTTTGAGGTACATGTTTCATCCTCTTGTTTACTACTTCTTGATATTCTTCAGGAATTCGATCCGCTGTGTTCTACTGACGTTGTTGCGAACACCCGATCAGAAGTGATATGGAAGCGATACATAAAATTGTCTCTCGAAGATTGACGGATCGTTCCCAAAAGTGGCATTCCAAGCGCTTGGTTGCTGAGGAGAACTGCAAAGACAGTGGCGATGTAGCAAACGAAGAATGGGATGCGCATATGTCGAATTTTAATCCTAACTTTGACATGTGGGTAGAGTTTAGTGCATTTTGTAATGATAAGATGAGCACACTCTGTGTTTTGCACACGTTTGCACACGTTTGCCGTCTGTGTTTTGCACATGTTTACCGAAAAAGACAGTGTTAGGTGATTGTGGATGGGAAATGTGGCCATTAGAACGCTATAAAACGAACTGGTGCACGGATGCTGATGCAAATTGCAACAGTTAACATTTATGTCTAGATAGTTCTGATAATTACCACGTTTTATCCCACTGTACTGCTGACTGCAAGGAGTAAGGTTAAAGCTCTTGGACTTAAAGCTCTTAGACATTTTCTGAAACATCTCTGCTGCTCTTTAAATAAGTCAGTTCACCTTCTACGGATTTGGTTCACAGACGCTTTCATACGTTTGGTCGTAAATCTCTCTTGGAATCCATAGAGAAACATTTCCAACTTTGCTAGTCATCCGTTTTCAGCACCATTATTATTCTGCGATCGTTCAGGCCCAGCTGTGAAGTGCGATGTAACTTGGACTCGTCTGGTTCAGATTCGCTTAACATAGACGAATCCATGACGTCTTCCCCTCGAGACAGCGCATCTGGGGATGAATATCCCGGGAAGCTGAGTACAGGTGAGCTCAGCGGAACTGACGTCTCGAAATATGGACGGGAGCGACCACTGCAAAAGGTTTATCCTTGGGTTTCTGCCCTTGGTTATCGGGCGCTTCGCACAGTGCATGGTAGTCACTAGCTGTAAGATATTTATAGCTTCTTACGGGTTCCCTAACTGTACTCCGATGGCCATAAGCAGGTGATGAAATTATTTTGATTGCCTTTGTGATACAGTTGAAAGCTTCAATATTTGACTTTCCTTTAAAGCAATTCATAAGGTTGTCGCCGCTTAATTTCGAGTCATTCGTTGTTAATGACGTATGATCCTCTTGTGTGCGTTTCAAGCTAACGCGCATCTAATTAAAAAGCTATCAGAATACCAGGATGCAGCTTAGTTATATTCTGGAACATTGATATGGCCTGCACATGAAATCCTGATGGGAACCACGGGCTTACTCCATCATCAGTGGTTGGGAGAGGAAACAAGATTGCTTTCCCTCTCCTTGCATTACGCTTAAAGGAACAGTGTCTTTTTTGATCGAATCGATGCTGGGTGGTGGTGCATATGTGAAAAAGCAAACATAGACGCGCTCACACGTTCGACAGCGGCAGGCCTAAATTCGAGTGCGTTTTTTCTTTTCAGTCGCATAGCTACTTTCTGTGCATCCAGTCAGGTGCATAAAAATTCTATATTCGTTAGAGGAATAGAATCTTAGTAATAGTTACTGCTACTCCCAAATAACAAACTTTTTGACAAAGGGCAGTTGCACTTTCGTCGTTATTGAAGTGTTGAACAATATTTGTGATTCAGTGTTTGAACATATTCATGATTTTTGGTCTTAACAATCATTGTTTTGCTCTCACTAAAGCAGTGAAAATTGTTTCACTAATAAACTGCAGGTAAAAAACTGGAGTAGTGTGAAAGACTGCGCAGAAATCACAACATTATTTTCCAAATATTGCCATCAAACACAATTCAGGTGTCCAGTGCCATGCGTATGAAATTTTCCCTTTCAAATCCATTTTCGAACAATCACAAGAATGTTGCTCCAAGCTGTAACGCCGTCACTGAGGAGACCAGCAACTGTGACAAGGAAAGGAGGAGCAGCGCTCGAAACGACGCCAAGAAAACCACAAAAGAAAAACCGAAAAGGAAGAAGGTACAAATCCATCGCTTTAGTTCCTTTCAATTAGGATATTTTCATCATTCTCGGAGATGATTACGTAAATGAAAGTTTCACGGAAACGCAATATATCAGAGGAAATAAATTTCCGGTTTGCACGAGGCCTACTGGTACTTTCTTGATGCTGAAACTTTTGGTGCATTCCTCGATAAAATAGTGCACTGGAATTTGATGGTATTAATCGACAGTGGTGCAGCAAATAGATTCTTTCAGTGACTGAAAGGTCATCCCACTTGAAGGCTTGTCTATGATCGTTTCCTCGCCCAGTTAAGTTTTCCTGTCGCAGTGTTGTGTTTCAATGCAGTTGTACAGGTATCCCGTGTTGTTAGAGCCGTATTGCGGATCACTGAAGTTGCACTCGCACGTTTTGATTTCGGAAATTGAACAACAATTCATGGAGGTCTGAAGTTAGCCACGGCTAGAGGTTACAGCAAAACCTCATAACTCCATCCTAGCAGCACCTTTTTCTTGCAAACGCTGTGAGCTCTCTTTATAAGCACAAGGCATATTTGAAAAGCCATTCTTTTGCTCCAGTAGTGCCCCTTCGGCTATGGGCGCTACTGCAAGGAAGAGAACTCCTGTGTGTTTCGGCCTCCATGGGGACTGAAACACATGGGAACCTTCAGCCTCCACAGGGACTTCAGCTTCGCGGGAGTCTCCGTGGAGGGTGAAGGTTCGGAAAACGCTTGCTTTTTCTGAAGGGTCTGTTTCACGTAGTTTAAGCTACCGCGCTGTATTGCTATCGCTTGAAACTGCGGTGGATTGGTGATTTTTGGAAAGTAGCGAACTTGACATACCGCTGCGCTGAAATGCAGCTTGCTCAATATAGCAGGTGCTGTTGAAATCCAAAAAGCGTGTTTGCGTCAGACAGGTTGACGTGCATGAACCGATGGAACTGCTTTGAGATTTTTAAAACCTGTTCCAGCTGCAGTGGGTTCGATCCAAGAATCTTGCGAGAGGTGAGTGCGGTGATGTTCCCATTATTTTCGAAAGAGTAACCTGCATTGATGGGGAACAGATGAGCGAAGGTTGCAAGGTACTCGTGCAGCTCACTCTTATGCCACGAAAACAACAAAAAGTGAAGACAACGGATCCGAGGCTGTGGGCGGAATGTAGAGCTCTGGAAATTAGGAGCTCGACATATTGAATCGCAATTCTTTGTGGCATCTGCATGACATGCGGAAAACCAACAATTGTCGCGAGAAGCTGAGCAAAGTGGGATAGGTTCAGTTCAACGACTAGCCAACTTCTGAAGTGGGAAAAATTTGCGGTACCAAGCGTTTTCCAGCTAGCATCTAGCGTTTCGATCAGCGCCGTTGGAATGCACGCAAATGGACGTCTGCTGAGTGCGACAATAGCAGCAGTGACCGTCAAATACCGGTACGGTCTCCATGATGAAACGTTGTCTTCTCAACGGTTGCTTCGAACGCGAAGAATCGGAATGCCTGAAGCTGCATAATTTGCCACCAGAGTCTGTTAGAAGTCATTTTCGTTCTCCGGATTATTTCGAGATCAATGAGTGGAACTCTGCTATCTATAGTATTCTTTTCAACAATTTCAACAATTTGCATCCTGAGTTATTTGTATACTTTGTCGTAACGAGGAGCACACATCTTATGAATTTTTCGAGGACCTAATACAGTAGGCTTCAATAAATTTTCCTCATGGTAAAGCACAGTATAAAATAACTCACCAGAGCCTCAACTTGACGACTTTATACTACAGAGTTTGTAAGAGTTTTGGTCACTTATGTACAATATAATGTATTTTAGGATACTTTTGAGGTGATGAAGTACAACTAGTTTTCGAAACTTTTGAGAGAGCAAAACATGCCACAGAAGTTTTAAAATCATTATGGATTGGTAGCAGTGGTTCACAAAGTTTTGTGCAAATTGTTGTTTCTCTAGTAGCGGTCAGACATTACTTCTCCTGTCGCTCCCAGTTGCTCAACTCCTAGAATTGAGAATAAGTTACATACCACCTGCGTATATGACCACTCTTCCAGTGAGTGGTATTTTCTCGTGGCCAGCAGGACAAGAAGCAACTAAGATGGTGGGAAGAAGGGGGGGGGGGAAGGAGGGGAGGAAGTAAGAAGCAGAGGACAAAACCTAGTGGTCCCTAATAACAATGACTTTTTCTTGACGTGCTCTGTGGCTTATACAGGTATCCATTTTATGCCTCGTCAGGTAATATGTTGTTAAGCTGGAGATGTTTCGTTTCATTCGAAACATGTTTTCACCAGCCAAAAGAATATGCCAGGCTTGACGACGTGTCAAGAGCTTTCTTTATGTCAGTTAAATAACGTTTTCCCTTTTGCTCAATTCATTTTGTTTCTAATTTTCATTGAATGAGTCCGTATTGGAAGTTTTCTGTTGAAAATATGATTAAAAAGGTAGAATTTATGGCTCCACTGCGCTACAAAGTTGTGCGAAAATTTCAACACGTAGAGCTCGAGAAGAAACAATCCTGTAATTTGGCGCTCCTTCGCTTCGCCGTCTTTTTCGTATTTGACCATTATATTCGCACTTTTCCGTTGTCCAAAGTGCTTTCCCGTTGAAATGGCATATTTAAAACAAGAACAGAGTTCAGGCAAGATCTAATTTTTTCTTAGCTTCAGCGCCTTATTCACAGTTCTATCAAACTCTAGCGCTTTGTTTGACTGTTTATGGGCAAGTTCCTTTGTAAAATATCAGTGTCGGGCTCGTCCAGCCTTAATCTGTCCCGTTTTGCTCTGCGCTTTCTGATTATGTCAACAATACTTCGATATCTTCTCTTGTAATAAATTGCTGTTTCTATATGAGCGCGTTTCCCTTCGGCGTATTCTGTTCGAACGTGCTGCTCCCGCAGTTTCCTCGTGCTCCTGCTATCCTACCGTCAAATTTTCAGCTCATGAAAACAAACCTACTCTATTGACATCCCTCATAGAAATGATGAAACCCACAGAGATCCTTGCGATACTGTGTGATCCCCGTGAGGATCTTAGTTTCAGAAAATCTCTGGCAAGATCGGGTGGATAGTGTTGTGTTTCAGTTACCTATGAGTTGTGTTTCAGTTAGGGGCCCTTGTGGCAGGTGGCGAGATGGCACTGAACTCCGAACATCAACTGGCACGCAATTTAATCGAAGCGGCGCATATATTAAGTGTATGTATTCTGGAAAAAGAGAAAACCTTAGTCGTTTCCTATCTTTCCCTGTGTCCTAACCAATCTCTTGCCAACTTCATGCTGACTTCATCCTACAACAGCAAACTCCTACTTGCGTAAAAATTGTTTAAATGCTGCCACTTTCGCTCAAGTATGGCATTTGAATTGAATAAAAGTGATGCCTGCATTATTGACAGTACAAGGACAAGGTTGCCAGAAACGTGCCGAGGATACAATGACTGATGGCCTTCAGGATTTCAAATATGCTGGATGGATCCGTTTTCAACTTTAAGAACAGCGTCTATGATGACCAACAAACTAAGTGAGAAAATTTCATCTGTCTTGCTGGGTAAATTGTATACATGAGAGGTATTGTCACACTCGCGTTTCTTTTGCGCAGAGTGACCCGCAACAGATTGAATCTGCTATGAGCTGCGAGGTGTTGCTGAAAGCTTTGCTCCGACGATTGCCTAGAAACGGTAGAAGAAGAGAGGTCAAGAAATCTGAATTTGCACATCTGATGCAGGGCTTCCAGCTGACATCCGGATGAAGATAAACCTTGTGAGTGAGATAAACGGAGACTTTCCTATGCCGTGCCTTGCGCGAGATTTTGTAAGAGTCAGGAGTTGGACTGTGAATTTTTGAATCATTTTACTAAATTCCTTCAGAACTTGTCGGCAGTGTCAAATTTTCCTTTTCGGGGCTCTTTCTCTCCTATTAAAAATCTTTGTTCGCGCTGTTCTGCATGCTGGGTGTCGGTAATTGCATGGAGACGACTTCCGTTCGCAGAGAGACAATGTTAGAAAGCGGCGTAGCTGGGATGTGGGAACGGACGAAAGGCCTGAGAAGAAGATGAAAGTCTGCCTGAGGAATTTTCAGGATAAAGGGAGGATCCCATGGAGGACTCAATGAAGAAGACCGTGTGCAATTCTCACAGAAGAACGGGACCAGAGCAACAAAGTGGCTTATATGTAGCATTTGCGAATATGTGCGATGATTATATGAATGAGAAAGATGCGTGAATTCTCATAGTTTTTGTGGGATTTCATTTTCCCACTTTCCCTTCGGCCTACATTAAATCATGATCATTCTAGCCCCTGAGCACGAATGTCCTTTACCAATTAATTAGTGGTTTTTAGGTCGACATAATGGATGTTCGAATACTTGGAAGGAGGTTGGGAAACGAGAATCGGCAGCTGCTTATTGATGATCTGGACGACGATTAAATATTTTCCGGTAATGCCACTCATCCCATCAGAGCTTCCCTCTGTCGTGTTTGTTTGGCAATGCAGGCGTCTTCGTTTAGCCTCAAAGCTGTCTATAGATCACATTTTCTACTAGCTCCATTACGCTAGGTGGAAATGTGCGAAGTGCGTGGTATGCTTCCACTTCCTAAGTGCTCTCTTCTTCGACGCGCTGTGCACTCCTTTTAAGTTATCTTGCCAAATTGAATGCTGCTCCTCGACTGTGGCATTATGCACGTGTTTGCTGTTGGACTTTCCCGCATCGTCACAGTTCCCATGCTGAGCGCAAACGATTGCTCCTAGATTGTTCGGGTCGCTGTGCCACTTACATTTTTGATATCTCATTAACTCTTCTTAAATAATTTGCACTGTCACTTTGCTTTGAAGGGTATGTGTATTTTATATCGTATGATGCGAAAAATGTGTCGTTTTATGATATGAAATATGTTCATGCTTTGCTGTGGACAACATCGATCCATTGCACGGCTATTTGCATATAAAGTTAAATATGAATGATTGAGCACTGTTCGTAGTGAAATGTTTCAGTACAGATGGTTACCGTGAGTGCCAAATTCTTCATTTAACACATCTCCTTCATCAAATACTACTCCGAAAAACAGCACTTAATATTTCCAAAAAACAAGACTTCCTAGAAAAAATAGCTCATGTTAAAGAAGTGCTATGAAAATGATTCGTGGTCGAAAATAGGCTTGAGATGGCTGAAAAACATCGCTCTTTAAAAATCGATTAAGCGAAATTACTCACAAACCATCCGTTTTTGAGTTAGTTTTTCATCTTTCTTACTATGTGGGATGCAAACTGCAAATTATGAATTTCACACATTTTACACTTTTTGTACTAGATAGTCAATCAACTTCAGCGCACAAGCAGATTTTATTGAATTGCTTCACTTTGTTAGTTATCTCACTTGCCAAGATCTTTTTTCACACTGCTATATGAGGACGTACAAAACACAGAGTGAATTCAGCAGGTAGAACCTCAGAAAATCGCACTATATCACGCATGACAAAATATTCGTTTGCGATCGAATAATGCGCCTTGGAGTGGCCATGCTCTCCGCGTGTCCTGTTGCTGGCACTTCAAAGAGATTCATTGTCTACGCAACCTCGAAAAGTGTGGTGAGAATATTCCCGGCTTCTACGATTTTCACTGAAGCAAAGAGAAACTGATGTTTTTGACCGTAAAAGAAAACAGAAAATTTTAGAAAGAATCTACATTTGCACGCTATCACACAGAGGGAGAATCTGAACCTCAGAAAAACCGTAGTCAGATGCTCTTGACTTGTACAGTCTTATTGATGTTGCAAACTTGAACGTACTCCTTATGGTTCAACGCGCCCTATGAGAACCACAGTCTGATTTCTCGTCATAAAGTATAAAAATGGGCGATCAGCAACAAATAAAAGGGGAGGAGCATAATCGACGCCAACTTCCTCTTCGCACTCGTTCATGGCCATGCTTTCGACGAATGACAGTCGCACACAGTGAAGAGTGAGAAGAGATGTGAATGGCTCATCACTGATCCTTTGGAAATGTTTCTCATCTCCCATCATCTGAAATACTTTTTCAAAGAGTTGTCGAAATCAACCACTGGCTATCGTCAATACAATATTTTGTACGGCACCTTTTTGTGTATTGGGATTTACCAGTGTACACAATGTGGAATCAAAATTCAGCTGCAGTACTATACGTAACCGGTTGGCACAAATTCATTTAACTGCAGATTGAATCCGTTCCAGCAGTAACTCTCAGGATGAATTCTTCAGCAACGCAAAGTATGGTTTTTCGGAAAAAGGAAGTCATGCGAAAGAACATTTTTAGACTTCGACATTCTCTGCTGAAAAAGATATGCCAAGCCAACAGAATTCATTTGCTACTCATAATGTCTTTCCAGAAGTTTGCAACCTCTCTATAGCTCATAGAGTGAGATGAGTGGCCATAAAACCTCCATGCAACTGTGATGAAAGCGCTTGCAGCAAAGTTCATCATCATGATGTCGAAACCTTTTACTGTTCTTAGAATCCTTTAAAATACTACCTGCAGATTTCCTCCACAGGTTCGCTGTGAAGAGCTTTCTTTCATTACCTCGGGTAGGGGATTTGAAGTTCGAGCTATATACTACAACCCTGCACCACTCTTCTCCCAAGCCATCTCCCCTGGCTCATGTTCAGTCAAGAGGCAGAGGGCAATGGGGTTGAATCGTTTGCGAATTCTGCAATTTTAGGAAGTGGGCCAACATGTGGCGGTAAACGAACATTGCACAAATGGAAATTTCTAGAACTTCCTAGAAAAAAAAATATTCCTATAGAGGAAAATTTTTAACACTTTTGGCCTACTTATACAGCGGAGCCAGAGTTCTGCTCCTGCAACTTGCTGAAATGGAGGCAAATTCAATAATCCTCAGCAATTTTGCTGCTCAAATGTTCATTTCACTTTGCAATTATGATAGTTGCGATCTGCCAATTGGTAGTTAGCAGATATGTTCGAAATGGCAAGTCTCAGAATTTGCCATAGGGTATGGAGGTGGGGAAGGAGAGAATACGTCCATGTCTGCTTCGGGTCATTAAGATGACCCCCGCTTTGAATTAAGCAGTGCCTCCAGTGAGATTCGGTCGCATTCAAAACTATAAAACGATACCTCCGGGATTTGGAGATGCTCCAGCTTTTCAGTGAGATCGTGCTGATCGCTGATGTTGAACTTCGGAATGGAAACTTCAACCTGGAAAATGAGCGTTCCCGATGTTTCCGTTCATAACCATCAACGAGACTGAACTAGTGAACATCTATCAGAGCACTTCTGGCATCTCCATTCGTCGCATTTCACATTAAAGCATATAATTGGAAGCAAACCTTTGATACGACACAATCGAATGTTAGTTTAGAGATACATGTGCAAAAAGGATTTGAAATACTCTGATGCTACTAAGGACAGTTTTCGGCTCATAAAATGTATAAAGTGCTCATCAAGCTCAATATTTGGAACACTTTTAGAATTTGCCACTTACGAAATGAAAAAGCACTGTTTGGAATCAAAAATTTCCCAAGGATGCTTCAAGCTTTCACGAGGTGCTTTTCTGTGAAAATTTTTTTAATGGACGCGTTTTCGTCTCGGAGAAACGCTTGCTTTTGGCAATTGCGCGCAGAATTCAAAAAGTGATATTACGCTGATGCCATAGGCAAACTGCAATGTGACAAAGAATGAAGTGCTCCACGAAAACCGCATGAAATCCGTAACTATTAATTTGAATTTGTCTTTCTAAAAATGTATCATATCAGTTAATTTTCAAGCATTTCACTCTACTTGACAGATAACATCCGGAAATTGACAAGAGAGAAACTTCTGCTATGAAAACAGTTCCACGACGAGAAATATCTCTAACAAGTACTGTGTTATGCTCAACTGTTAGGGATAAATCGGACAAATTTTTGTGTTTATAAGGATTTGCTGGATCGTAAAATTTCTCTGTAAAATAATATAAGATGCTTTTTTCGGAGTATCTGCTGAAATTCGATATTTGCATCATTCTGTATGCTTTATGCAACGTTGTTCACTCATCGTACTCACTATATTAGCACCTCTCACGAGCTCATAATACAAGTCCCAATTCTGTGCATCGCGATAATCGAGGTGCAAGGAAGATAAAATGCTTCGTCTTTTTATTTATAAAAATGTTACCTTATGGTACCACATGGAGGAAAGCAATTTTAGAATTTTTTTTCCAGTCATGAAGTTTTCACATTGCTCAAGGCGATTCCCTTGTTTCGGCAACATTATAAACAAGCGACATGATGGATCGGCATTCAGTGATATTCCAACCATCTGCATATATTCGTTCTCGTAGTAAGGGATTACCTTAAAAGGCTGTTAAGTTTATCGTCATGAACCACGTTTACACACAATGGACATAAGTGAAATTGAATCAGCGGCTGGCAGAAAAGGGAAATGCGCTAAATAAGAGAGAACTTTTAAGACAATATAAAATGTTCTCCTTTAGAAACGATGAATGCGCCATTGAAATTCGCAGATCATTCTACGTTTTGGACGGTCGTACTTTTATCAATTGCCTACGAAGAGTACCGTATTAAATAACGCTGTATATTCTCCTGTTCGAACATCAAAACATGGTAACCTTGCAAAAACAGAACATCGTGAGCGCCAAACTGCGTCTCCTGCCTCGAAATTCTATTTTTTTGAAAACGCCCCGCGGCAACGATGATCGGATGTCAATTAAGCTCAGCAGTACCTGTAAAGCTTTGAATATCATGAAAATGCTCGTTATAACGGATGGCATATGAAATGCACCTTTATTAAACCCGTTTCGAAAATCCGACTGATATACTATGGAATTTAGCCGGTAACATCTGCTCGACCAGACATTCCAACCATCTCAATAGCTCGAATCTTGTGGATGCATAGGCTTTCAAGAGGTCTGGGACTCTTGCACACTGAACGAGAACTTATTTGCCGGCCTCCTGCCTCATGTCCGACTGTCACGTACATGCGCCCTCCGTGATAAATGATTGAAAGCGGTCTAAAAAGTCGTGTACGCTTTACTGCTCGCTTTGAGCACCTACTAATATAACAACAGAGACCAGAAGTGTAAATCTAATTTCCGCTTCGAACTTGCTGCAGCTGCAATTGACTCAGTGTAAAGCGTTCTTCATAAGTCGATGAAAACAAAAAGCTATTGAAACGTCAAACTAAGCGCAGTTTTATGCAAGCCTCCTCACTTCATCGTCAGTGGCTCAGACTTATTGACAGCTCCTACTTTCCTTACGGGCGTTCAGCGGCTTGCTCAAAATTGGTGAAGTTCGTGGTTTCATCAGCTTGTTGCCTTATTCGGTCTCAATTTTTCGCCTAGTTCGTAAATTGAAAAATATCTTGCATTTTTCTACTACTTGATGTGCGCCCCACCACTTCTTTTATGAGGAGCTGCAGCGACGACAGCAACAGTGATCATATGTGGCCTCGCAGTTTTGAGTACTTTTTGCACACCCTTCGTTTTAGTGGACTCATGTAGATATTCATGCACATTCTTGACGATGTCAAGTCAGGAAAATCGTAGGAGAATGCTGATCGTGCCTGTCCCTTAACATATACCTACGTTATTTATGAGAAAATGTTATGATTTGGGCATCCAGTAACGA
Organism: Baylisascaris schroederi; assembly: GCA_006503575.1. NCBI lineage: Eukaryota > Metazoa > Nematoda > Chromadorea > Rhabditida > Ascarididae > Baylisascaris > Baylisascaris schroederi. Next base: position 53,933 of record QEWY01001584.1, read on the forward strand.
GCGTCACAAGAAGCAGAAATGAATACTGCACTTCCAGTGTTACCGCATATATTAGCTTTAATTTACGCTTCTGTCTTATTGATGAATAGTTTCCATTTAGATCAAACTATTTCAATAACATCGAATGATGTAGCATTCTTTATTCACGAAGATGCTACACGAATCAAATGGAGGAACGCATCTTCCAGCCGTGCTAAACAAAGAAAGACCATAAACAAAAGAGATAGAAAGGCGTCGGGGAGAAATCGTACCGCGTCCTGTCCACGTTGGAGATATGTTTCAGCGTAGTTTCTCCCAGATTCAATATCCATATCGTTGAGCCAACGATTAACGTCAGCTGCATTCGAAATAATTTTCTTGTCCGCTCGGACGTTCTCAACGCGCGCACGGTATTTCTCACGCATCTCTTCTGCATATTCCTTCGAGATTATCCTTGCAATAGGAAAGAAAAATCCAGTTGCTATGTGCATCCTGAATATCCACAACTCAACTAAATCATATAGCATGTAGGAACAAGATATTTCGTCACTAAAGTAGTTGGCCTCCAAATAGCGCAAAACGTTGCCATCCGCAGTGAACAATTTTGTTCGAGCAGCACTGTTTCGGCGCGATATTTGTCTAATCGCATCTTGATTTTTGAATCTTAACTTCTTTAAAGGATGTGAACGTTGTCAACAGTTCAGAGAACGATTGATCAAATTCTTGAACATGCAAAGAGAACACAAACGCCCGAAACTTTTGATAAGGCATAATGGATCGAAAGCCCGGGGAAAATATTTTGCGTGACAGTTACTAAGTTGAAGGAGATCTGACGAAGCAAGTAAAATGGTTTGTGCTGCCACTGAATCGTCGCAGTGAATGTTACTCTTAAAGATGCTTTACTACTATTTAACTGCTTGCTACTGCAAGAAACTATGGGAAAATTATCCGATCATGTTCGGCGCTTAAAATCGTTATCTGAAGCTTGAAAGAATAGTAGATGACTGTATTATGAATCAAGATTCTATTATGTTGTTGCTCGGTTTAGTGAAGAACAATGTCCATGCACAGGTAGTCAGCGTGATAAAGCTAAATATAAATCTGAGGGCATAATCAGGAACGGTTCCACAGTGAAATACATGAAGCATTCCCTGTTTTCCTGAAGAATGTAGTTTCTGAACAAAGAAAAAGACGCACAATATTGCCTGCTGGAAACATTTTCAAAAGGTGCAATGAAATTGACGCTTTGGCATTCTACGGAAAAAGGCATAGGAGGCACTAAAACTGCGCATCTGTCCAAAAATTTGACAGCCACCTTTCAAATAACTTTACTACAGCTGCACCAGCTTCTTTCGCAAGGTTCGGCTTCAAGTGGTGACTAGGGAACGTGCGCCTTTAAATGTGCTACTGGCTGATCAAACGGATTACCTTCTACGATATCCTCAACGACAAGGAAAACGATTTATCACAGCACCATCAGATAGAACTTTCCTACATAGCAGTCCTCCCGCTTGGGTCATAAGAGGAAACAGCAACAGAAATTGACGCAATTAGGCCAAAAATAACAATAAAAAAAGAACGGTACGCATCAAATAGCGGCTGCATAAATAGTGAGGCTTCCCCCCTTCCTCATCCTCATGACTTTGTTGATCGCACGGGGCGATCAGCGCTCTTTGTTCTGGTGGCTGCATTTCCCTTGTTCCCATTCTCCTTCATTCAACTCCGGGCTAGTGCTAATTTCCGGTCTGTTCCTCAATCTACACTGCTGATCCATTCCTCTCATTTTTATTGACCCTTTTATTATTCCCATACTTGTTTAGAGTGCGGATGATTTTCAGGCTACGAGAGTTATATTAATACGGAAGCATCTGACAAACTTGAACAACCATAGCGCGAGTCGTTGTCAGAAGGAACATAAAAGAATCGAAAAAATGTTAAGGCATCATCAAAGAAATATATGAATAGATTTTAGAAGGGTTCGTAAGTTAACACAAAAAGGTATTTGCAAGCACGAAATGTTGAAAAATGTGTACCCGCTCGCCAGACTCGCATACTCCAGCATATCGCATATTTGCCGTGTTATGTCGGAGATGATCGAATTAGAGTAGACAGTTTCCTCACTTTTTCTCCTATAAAATGTGAAAACATCACAGCAATGCGTCGGTTACGGCTGCCGTCAAATATTCGTTATTTGGAAGTGCAGCCCATCAATGAGTCCCTTAAATGGGGTTGTTAATGATTGGAAAATAACTACGCCTGCCTCGGCTGAACTTGTAAGATGATATGATGAGTGCAATACAACTCGTCTTGCGATTAGGAAGTGATATGGATCGTCTTCCCAAATAGTAGATGAAACCAAAAGAAAACTTCTCCTGGTGTTGTTTTTGAACTGCCATAGACACCACCATTACGAAGAGTTCTGTTGTTCATTTTCATCGGTCAATGAAATCCTTAGTGGTTAAGATACCAATTTGGAATTTCATTAACAAAAAACGAAATGACAGCTCATGAGTTAGAGACTAGTGCATACGATCCCAACATTGAATGAAAGTAAAACCGGAAGTGATAAATCCTGTGAGAAAAAAAAGAGATATATTCCAAAACGTACAACCGGACACAACAAAATGGTTGCTGAAACAGCATCTGTTGAAAGGGGTGGGATACCACTCAGCAACTGAATGACTCTCATGAGAATACCAACACTGGAACAAAAAACCATAAATGAACAGAATGACGGTTGAATACCATTATGAGCACCACATGAAACAGTGCTTTTGTATAATTAGAGAGGAAAGCGTTTAAAGACAGTTTTCGCAGGGTAAATAGATATATTGAAGGCGCTTGTAAGAAAGTGTTTTTTACTAATTTTTAGTTCAATTTAGCCCAATGTGCACGAACAGCCCGACAAGCTGAATGTTGTTCGACATGAAAACAGCAATAAAACAAATCGAGCTTGTTGGGAAGTTGCTAGGGCGTGGTTTTGCGATCGTTTGTTGCAGAGTTACTGAAAAGCCGTCTGAAACATAATATACTCTCTCAGATTCATCGTTCATTTTGCCGGTGAACGCGTTTCGTTTTCCGGAGCCGCTTCTAGCAAATATTAGCAATCAAAGAAACTATAAATTTAAAGGAAGGTGTATGAAAAGGTTCAGTATGAAAGGCCCTATCATCACCACAAACTTTTCACCATTCATCTTCCTTCATCTTCCGATTTCATTGTTCATAAAGCAGGAGCCGCAACAAGCGGAAAAGCAAGGTTTTTCGCTTCTCCAGATATCCGAAATTCTGGTAAATCTTTGAAAATAGCTTTAATCAGGTTCACGTCGAGTTGCCTGGCCGATTACATTATTTCGCCGACTAACAAAAAAGGATTACCTCTCTGAAGAGGTTTCATGTAGCCACAACCACAGATTCATTATATCTCCGGCTCTGAACAGCTGCTCAAAAAGGTTTTGCAGAGGCTAATCTTTGTCATGTTAAAAGCGCAAGAGAGAATGAGGCATGCGACGACCTCAAATTGCGGCGAACAGCTTATATAGAAAGCAGAAGTGGCAACAAGCACCGAACAGCAAAATTCTGCATCAGCAACTGACGTAAGATCGGCCCAGCACAATGCTTGAATAAATTAAAAGATGATTGGATGACCCTCTCAGCCATTCCACAAAAATAGATAAAAGCAGAGAAAACAGCGATTAATATGCAGTTTATTTGCTGTGGCGGTGAAGGGCACAGAGTGTGGATTCTTTCATTCGCCGAAATCGGAGCATTCTGTTGAATGTTGAACAAGGACGTGCTATATCGGAAACCATTTCGAAATCTTGTTTCAAATAGCAAACTCTGAAACGGCGTAGACTAAAACGCAACGTAGGTAAGACTTTGCTTGGCGTAGAATATTTTCGATGCTGAAAGCAAGATTCGAAAGAGAGCGTCAGCCATCACAAGATCTGCGATTGTTAGAGAGAGAAAAAGGCGTCTACTAACACTAACTTCATTGAGTGGTGTTGAAGGGGAAAATGAAGCATGGGCAGGATATATGTGATAAGAATCGAGGCGGTGAATGACCTGCTCGGTAGTGCACCAGCAGGATGGTTTTTCAACATTTTAACAGCCAATGTCACAAATGCCCAAAGTGGGGAGAGCGGAAGGAGATGCAGTGAAGCCGAGATTTGCGCAGTAGCAAAGAATGCTGATCATCGATAACTAATTGCATTTCAGCCGTAACAGTAAAAGCAATCCACTCACCTTTGAATTTCCTCCGCGCATCAAAGAGTGAGCGCTTGCCGCAGTGCATGTTCGGTTTGGAGGTTTGCTTTTTCTCGAAGGATTTCTTTGTGTAAAAGTACGTTTCGGTTTCGGTTTCGGAGGTTTGTTCCTTTTATGTCGTAACTTCCTTATCAGTTCAAGTGCTTTAGTTTTGTCTTGCTACAACCATAAACGGGGCACAAAGTGTGTTCTTTTTGCCAAACCTCATTTCCCACTCGCAAAGTCATAATCCACTGCTTCCCTCAGCTCGTTGTGAACAATGAAACATTTACAGGAAGATTTCCCAACACTTAATGTTGGGAAACTTGTGAAGGATGTTTCTATCCTGGTTCTTTCCGGCCGCAATTACTTCCATTTACCATGAATTTCTCAACACTTCTTTGATGATAAAGATGCCTGTCACATCATCTAATTTTCAATGACCGGTATTACGTGATAGGTTCAATATTTTGCAAACGCATAAAATCAAAAAAGATTTGTAGGTGACACACACGTGTGCAATTGATTAATGAGAGAGTCCAGTCTTTTTTGGAGAGGGAAAATGAAAAGAATTATAGATAACCTAACTTTGGGAGACATGCTTTGCATCCCTCAGCATACCAATAATAATTTGAATGCAGATCGGCGAGAGTGCGCTGGAATTTGATGAAGCCTCGTTGCGTTTGCGAAGACAGTCGAGTGCAAATTGAAATTGGTGGACACAAGAGAAAGAATCACTTTGAAAGCCCAACGTGCACCGTTGTTTCTCTACTGCAATATCACCGATTTTAATATCTGTTCTAAGCCCACTTTCGAACGCATAAGAACTCCAAGTTTCCTCGAATTTAACGATGATATTTCACCTACTTTTATATGAGTTAATAGATTGTTGTAGAACTACGCAACATATATATTGAGTAATATTTTGTATAGGGGAAAACAATAGATTTCTGCACCACACTCATCCGCTCTGCTTTCCTATAAATTTTCACTTCGGAAGTATACTATGGAAACCTTTTTTCTACTCGTATTTGTGTATGTGCATTTCTGCTTGTCTACTGGTTTCAGATAGAAAGCGTTACGAAGAGGGTGGATAAAATTAACGCCATACAGCTGCATCATCATCAGCTTTCACATTGATTCATCAATTGTGGAATGAATTTTTAACAAAACAGAATACGAAATTGTAACTGCGCAACTAAATTTATCCTTTGGGGACCTATGAAACTCTTTTGTCACGTAAGCTCAGTACAAAAAGGTGTATCTCGTATATATATTTTTGGAGTCTTAGGGAAGCGCAAAATAATTGAAATCAAGCCAATCTCCGATAAAACGGATTCGTTTGCATTCGGGCAGAAGCAGAACTGTTTTTGCCCAACGATTCTAACTGGATGGTGTTAAAGTTCTTAATACTCTTACTTGTTTTCATATACACTCTTCTGCCTGATTCCCATTTGACGGCGAAAAGTAAACTGTCTTCATCAGAGATATACCAATACTGCTGCTGAGGTGCCGTCGCTGCAAAACAATATAACTCTGAGAACGTCAGTATCAAGGTGTGTTGTTGGAAAATAGCTCCCACGGCAAGCACAGAAACTGTGGAGGTATCCATACAACGTTGCGCCACATTCTCTTCACTGATGATCCGTTCTAGTCGCGCCCGAGACACACCTGCTACAATCTAACAGGCTTTTTTTTCTTTCAATCTAACAGGCTTTTTTTTCCCCATTTAATCAACGATGTAAAACGTCAAAAAAAAACCTGGAAAAAACAGAAGCTTTGTTCACTACAGAGGAAAAATGGTAAATTACCACTCTTTCTTTTCTCCATAAAGGCTTTAACTGAAATTTTCGAAAAGGTGGATATCCGTTTAGGATTTCCAGCCTGCATCCAAATTCTCTTTGGCTTTAATAAAAATAGCATTTTGCACATAATCCAAAACCTACCTTCCCATTTCAAATAATCCTTGAAATTTGGATGCAGTTCAGCGACACCACTCATGAGCTGATTGTAGAGATTACCCTTCTTCATATCAAGAACCAGAACATGTGTCGTATCTCCGTCTATCCATTCGATCTCAAATAATTCAATATTTATTTTCACATGGAATCTTCATTTCTTACATCTGGCGGTTTTCCTGTGAAACAGTTTAAAAGACTGCAACAAAACCTCACTGCAGCAGGGCATCATGGAGCAGTCTGAGTTAATTTGCGACATGGAATCGCCCATTCTCTATTGTGAGCTTTCCAACACGTTATATTTTTGTTCACTTCGAAGTATAAATAACCAACCTCTATTTCATGTTCGCTACCCTTCGAGCGAGAAAAGCTTCGCCGAACTCCTCTCCATACTCTCCTCATTGTTTTTCGGTGACGGTTTAAGTGAACTTTCTGCAAACGAGAATAAATTGTTGAGCTAAAATGGATAAGAACCCTCACCAAAAATAAATGGAGCAATTGCATGAGTGCAGAACAGCATATCATAAGAAGACAGTCATAATTTTATCTTCTCCCCGCGTAAATGTTCAACCGAAAACAAAATGTTCTTTTTGATAAAAATTTATTGAAAGTGCAACATTCTTCGAGTTCTATTTCTTCACAAATTTCGGTCTCTGTTTGGAACGTTGTTGACATGAGGCACCTTCGTTGACGCAGCCGAAGTTAGAAATAAACAGAAAATATAGTGGCGAAATGTCAACGAAATCTTCTGAGTTATGGCTGTAAGTGATGAAGCTATTTGAAGCGGACGTCGCTCAAAAATGCGCGCCTCTTGTTGTTGTTCTTGCGATCGAACAACACAATTGAGTCGGGCGGTGCAGATGTGATTAAACTGATGGCCCATTTCCGTTCAAACTTTGTCGTGAGCATAAGTTTTCAGTGAATAAGCTTATAGCCACTTAATCGCACTCTACACCCATCAATTCAATTAAATAATCCAACAGGCGCTATCTGACTGAGGAGACAATAAGTGGCGTATTTGGGAGGCAACCAATTGCAGTGTCGGCCATTTAACTTAAATGATTTTTTCGAATAGCCACTCCTCAACATTGAGTACTTTTGCTAAGATGAACTTGCTGACGTTTTGGGACATATCCATTCTCAGCGCCTCTTTTCTCACAACTTGCTGCAACCTTTTTATTCCCCGTGGGACATTATTTCAAGTACTTTTTTAATTAGAAGCGGATCACCCTGCACAACTTATAGATCACATTTCCAGAAAGAGAATATGAAATCAGTACTTCGCTGCGCAATCTCTGCTTTGATCACTACATTACAACATATTGATTTGGTCACAATTGAAGTTTAACATGTTATGCACTTGCATCATGCCACTACACCTACACAGTGCCGCTCAGTTCGCCCAAGTTTCTATTGTTTTTATAGCGTGTTGCCGATTTACCAATACTTCAGGAACTTCCAGTGGCACTGAGTTCCACGCTTTGCACTGAGCTGAGAAATATGCTCGAGAATCCCTGTTTTTCTGCTTCGCTAGACGTTAACAGCACGTCACTGTCTTTCAGATGCAAACCACAATTCGTTATATTATTCTACCATCTTTGCACGCTGATTTTTTGGCATATGTGAAGTCAGTTAACACCCTGGACGATTCATCATTTCCTTTACAGATTTCGTGCAATTTCCGGAAATTCTTCCTCAGATCCATGACAAATGTTTAAGTAACCATCTACGCAGGAATGATTGACCTGCGTTTCATGGCTAATTATTTGGACTAGTAGTGTGCTTCCGAAGGTGCATGCCTTTGGCAAACATTGCCCTCGCATTGTTATTCCTCTATGATATGAGAAGCTTTTGTCAGAATGTGCATATGGAGCATGTAAATTCAAATCGAAAGCCGAAAGACTCTTTTCTATCCCTTTTCCAATTGTTTTCCTTCCATGTGAATTGAACCAACTGTTTATTGTCCTGTTTATGCGAGCCGCAATCAAAAGTTTCCCTGGCACCTTCAACAATTTTTCAAACACTTTACACTCTCAGGCATCTGTTGTGTTTCGCATTACCTAAAACGGCAAACCGAGTTCTTTGGAAACAGCAGCACCGATTTTTCGTCCTGATGACACTAAGATATCGATGCCCTCTGCGGCGCACATTCCAGCCTCTCTTTTCCCATGCCACAAGCAAATCACGCATTAACCCAAATTACAAATACGAGAGGCGTAAAGCCGAGTAATATAGACCCATAAACAGCAACCCCAACACTACCATTACCGCATACGTATATCAGAATTGCACGAGCACATGCATCAGTAATGTTTTTTTTTTGAATGTCCCTCTCAAATACTAGCCATTTGTTGTGGAGCATTTATAAATAAAAAAGAAGCATCAAATGAAGCACAAGAAACTAAAGTGCATTCAGTGGAAATTGAGAACATCACACTATCAGTATCGCATAGAGAAGTCGCTAAGGGTAGTTTGCTCATAAAAATTCCGTTATTATATTTGTGGTGGCACCTGCCGCCCTTATTAGCAGATGTATTAATACCACCTATGAGATCAATATTATGAGCAGATGGACACATCAAATCATTACTTATATTTCTTTAGGCTATTTTTCCCAGTGGTATTTTCCTTCATGTTGGACATAATGACAAACAAATCGTACATGCAAAGTAAATAAAATATAAAGGTTATTCTCGAACAGCCAGTCATTGGCTAAAAATCTATTCTCAATCAAAAGTTTAACATAATCAAGCTTCCAAAACGCTGAGTTCCTCACAGTGCTGAGCAACTAAAACAGTGCATCCTACTGTGGAATATTTCAAGAGCGATTCCTAAATTCCAGCGCTGCTAATATAGTAATCCACATAAAGCAGAAGCAATGCTTCTTAACAGAAATATCTGATGTAAGGTCATGCCATGCATCGCCAAAGAGAAAAGCGGTGACTGCGAGTCAATTTCGCGGCGATCCTCATCTTGCAAAGCTCGCTCGCTCCCTTGGGATGCATTTCGCCTTCACATCACATATCTTGTTGTAGGTTCTCGTATTTAGAGGCGTATTCGCATTTCGGCAACCAACAAAAAACAATGACGACACTCAACTGGCTGGACAATGCAAAATTCATATAAGACAAAACTCTTTTGATTGCTCAAAGAAGTTTCGCCTTCGTAAGCAATGCTATGAAAAAAACCATTAAGGAGATATTCTGCAACGGTGGGTACTTCGCAATAGGACCTACAGCATACTACTTGAGGAAGCGACAGCAGGAGATGTGGAGTTTAGATGAACTAGATTTCTCATGGGGGAAGGTTGAGGTGGGGAGATGGGTAAAGAACAAATATCCACCGTTCCTGTTTGGCATCCAATTGTCCTCTTCTCGAAATGGGCAAAACATTGTCCTCAATGATGACAGCAAAGCGAGAAACCCAGCCCGACCAATTTTTCATACAAAACGCATTCTTTGACATATGAGGCCTATTACTAAGCTTGGATAGCTGGAGTGGACAAGTTCCAAAAATCTCAGCACTTACATGCTTTTTATACATTTCACATATTTGCATATACTCCCTATACATAGAGCGCTGCTTTGGCATCGAGCACGTAGTGCAATGTGGCGCGTTTATTTCAGCATCCCGATTGCCGGTAGGAGTACGAGAGTGACCAGCTGCTCGCCTATGCTACTTATATTGTTAAGTGAAACATTCAAAACATGCAACAATCACTGCAGTACAGCGAACTTATCATTACTGTGTGTGAAAAAGGCAAAGATGACCTGCTGTCGGAACAATATGCCTACTTATTAATGCAATTTGCTCCGAAGATGGGTCATTGGAATTTCCTGTTTGAAACTCCAAATATCCCCCTAAATTGTTGAACAGACTTGTATGTTTCCTGTGACTGACTTTTGTTCCCTAAAGCTCACAAACTATTTTTAAACATAATTATTGTACAGCTAAACTCCAACTATGGTAACTCACGTTACGAACCTGACCTGAGGATGATGTCATGAGGATTCTTCTTTGTCTATATATTTCTCGACCAAGTACAAAACAGCTCAAAAATTTCAACATTATTTCACTGCGATGCAAGATGTTTTCGCGTTGGTGAATGAAATGCACATCGCTTACTGGCGCATGCACCATCCAAGAAACATAGTGATGTGAAAGTTGACTCTGCTTGCTAACCTCTGATTTGGTTCCAAAAAAAATCCCCTTCAGAATCGCTTCAACGTGATAAATTTTTTCTTCCTTTTTATTGAACGTTTTTCATAGGCAAAAATTATTACATCATTCAATATGAAAAGATAGAACGGTGGTAGAGAGGAATTGAATAACAAAAACAGGAAGGATAGGACGCCGATTCACGCCTGAGGGCCGTTGTGCAAAACATATAAGAAAAATTCGAGACAGAAAGGAAATGCATAAACAGCGGAGACATTTGATACATGAAACAAGCGATACGGTGGAAAGCAGGACGATTTAGGAATCTTGTGAAACTTTCAACACTTTCAACACTACATCCATGCGCGCAATACCTCAATGGAAGTTATTCAGAGCAGTGTTTATAATGCAGGTTTTCCTAGCTGGATGAGACTCACCTTCATGTCGCTCAGTTCACAGAACCTCTCAGAGAGTTACGAGAGCAGGATGCCAGAAGAAGCACGTGCTATGAAAACAGAGTATCAAGTTGGATTTGTGCATGTGGTATTCGAAATAGACCAAGCCTAGCATTTTCGGGGGAGTAACATGATCAGATTGATCATGGTCAATATAGGCTTCAGTGAGTAACGAGCGAAAAAAAAACATTTCTGAGCTTCTTCAAGCATGCATTATTAGAATCGAGATAAGGATACCACATGGATGCACACTATTCTAGAATATGAGACATTGTGTTATGGAAGCCTCACGGTGAGGTTTCAGAAGTTTGTAGTATCGAGAAAACAATTTGAGAGTTTGGATAATTCCTGGGCAAGAGAACAGCGCTGCAGTGTACACTGGAAACTGGTCATATACATCGTTAACAGTTAAGTCGTATACACGGTTACTTGCACACGGAAGCTTCCTTGCTCAGGTTGAAAAGGTATCTGCTGGTGCGCACAACACGGCTTTCATCGTAGGAAATATTAAGTTGCTATAAACTTTTCAAGCTTCCCGAATGATCTCGATCCTCTTGCAAGACACGGAAGTTGCAGCAGAGGTCGTTTAGTGACCAGTGACTCCTGAGATTGTCCGCAAAGAACATGGTATGACTACTGTTGAAAAACAAGTTTTTTTTCTACGTTCGACAAAAAATATCACGCTAACTCAAAGTGTCGACTGGAGTCAGCCCGACATTTGTGTGCCCAGTGCCGATTAGTGCCAGGAGTGGATCTAATCTGGACGCCATACCTGAGTGAAACGAAAGTAGTGAGCTCTGCCGAGTGGAAGAAAAGTAGGCGAAGAAATATCGGGAAATGTTTCGTTGGATTTATTTTTCTCCGAGCGCTTTTGAACGATGGACAGTTATCCTGAAGGAAGAGGCAGGAAGAAAAATGAGGTCGGCGGCAAAAGAGAAAAGCTGTTGCGAAGCAAAGAGGTCGCAATTCGGCCAAGTAAGTTTTTGTAAGGAAGGATTTAGTTGAGTGGAAGGGTCTTCCACTGCAAGGTTTCTGGCGAGGAATTCTTTGAGGGGATGAGTCGTCAGAGCACAGTACTTGGGAATAGATGAAGCTCTGGTTTCGATCGTACTGGAGCAAACTCATGACTGAGAATGAAGCAAAAGATGAAGCAAAAAAAAATTTACTGTTATTTTTTCCAAGTACTTCTTCTAATCAAGGTCAAAAATAGAGGCCAGAATTGTTTATATATATATATATATATATATCTTCAAAAGGCCGGGGCCGCTATTCCCTCAATTTTTCATTCACGAAGTTCTCAAACTGCGAAGGCTGCCAGATTATCAGAAGCTTATTGATTATCAGAAGCTTCTGACACGATATCGAGCGAAAAACTTTCAACTGCATTAGAAACGCCGGCATTATTCACATCAGCGGCTAATTAGTGGTATAAAGTTCGAGTGATTACGCGTGAAATTAAGTTTCCTTTAATTTCCCATTATCTGGCAAGTGTAGCTCATTCTCTGCATTTGTAAAAGAACTCAATCTGGCCCCATTGTGACATTGCCCCGCGCATAATCGTCAGGTTCCTATGCTCGACCCAAAACAGGAGCTTCAGAATGATCATCTACACGAAGAGCTTCACAAATGTGTGACTGGGTTTGTTCACCACGGTTTCTCTAACGCCAAATACCTTGCTGTTATTTAAACGATCAGGTAAATGTTTCATGGGTCAGAACAAGTTCAAACTCATGATGGTAGATTCGTTCCTTGAGGATATACTAGGTTCGTTAATTTTGAGGAGATTATCGAATTTTTAGGTCATAGTAGCACCATTTATCAAATTATACCAAAGGAGCCTTCTTTATTTTCTGTCTGTCCACTTTATTCTCAAATTCCAGTTCTTTTTGATTATACTTTTTTTTTTCTATTACACGTACGATACCTTGCTGTCTGCTTTTTCAATGAAACCTCTTTCATCCTCTGCCTGCCCAACCAAGAAGGTTTTCCATTTTTGCAACTAGCGAGAAGAAGGTCGATCGCTAAAGGTGAGCAATTTTATTCAACGATTTTGCCTATAGAACTTTTCGCTCATGATGGGCCTGTTGTTGTTGGTTAGGTTACCTTAAATCGCTTTGCTGATTAATCTATCCTATACTAGTTGGCCATAGTCTTTTCTGATACAGCATACCAAGTCTTTTATATGTAGTGTTTAATTCCCTGACAAATGCCTGCAATCCCCTTCCTTTGCCCCTTCTTCCAACCTCATTCAAGTTGCAGAGCCAGTAGGCCGTATATTCGAGTTTTTCCAAAAGGAAGCAAGCAAATGCTGAAAAAAAAAACGTTGCGAAGGTTTGAATACTTCGCAAAATTTAGCGGGAAATACCAAAAACGTAGAGTACTTGTAGCTTTAATATCTTTTACAGTCAAGTCTAATGAGACGTAGGTCTTAACCCGAAAGTACGTCTCAAAATTTTCGGGAAATTGTAAGGATGAGTGTTGAAATACGCTTGCGGTTCAACGAAAGTTGAAAACCACATGCAAGCAAGCCGTCAATTTAACACCTCACCACATAATTTCTGGTATGAAGATGAGACAGGAAACTCGAAGAATAGCCAAAAAGGATTGCAAAGTTAAGTATTAGTCCATACCTCGGAAGTGACGGTTGTTGAAGGCCCTCCTGCTGTCGAGCTAGGTGGAGATTCTGTTATCCGAAAGCGGTGGTCAGCAGAAATCAGTATGGTGTGCCGTGGTGATGACAGGGAGGCAGGCCGCTTTATTCATCAACACTGGCTCCGAAAACACTTCTTCGCAACGCTTACAAACTTCAGTAATGTAATTAAAAAATCAGAAGGTCACTAAACACAGGGGGTTGAAGGGCGGAAAGCAATTTTTGAAATCGATGCCCAAAATGGGGCTAACCTGCCGAACTGAGGATTTTTTTTTTTTTGAGTGCTGTAATGAACCCTACGAGTGAAGTATGCAGGCAAAAGTACACAGATTGTCCCTCCAGTGTTACCTCCAAAACAGCAAAAACCACATATCAACTGACGAGAAGCAGCAGTGCAGATGAAGTGACGTTTTTGCAACTTTGTCTACCCATGAGTGAGCGCCTAACCGATCACGCCAATGTGAAAAAATCATTGAACGAGTACTGCTAGGATGTAACTTTAGCAGTCATGAGGTGATTATAGAAAGAAGAAAGGATCACAAAAAGGCTGGAAAAAAAACGACCATGCTCATTTCTAATAAGAGCAATCCTGACGGAGAACTGTCCACTGGTCGTTTAAATATATATATATATATATATATATATATAACCCCCAAAATCACCTTATCGATGCGTCAATTAGGCGGCTTCTCTCAAGGTGACATCATATATCAGCGAACGCTTATTAACTGGGCACATATTAACCGCTCAGAGAGGTGAGAAAGATCTCTTGATACGCAACGATAATCATCCGCCATCATCTATAAGCAGTTTCTGCATTCGCTGCAAACTTTTGTACAGTTGTATACTGAAGTTGCGTCATGGTTTTTCCTATGTTTGCATGCATCTTTCCATCCATTCGCTCCAATGCCGCAGCCGAAAAAAGACAGGTGCAATGATATCTTACGATAATCGAGATCGCAGCCTCATAACGGTAATTTCTTGCATGATGATTTTTTCATAGTTGAACACAGCAAAAAATTTGCGAATGACTTCTGAATCCGCCAGCTGTAACCGTCAGACGAAAATTTTGGTAAACAAAACTGTACAGGTTGAAGGCCGCATTGTAAAAAAAAAATATGAGCAGCTGTTTTTCTTTGTTTTTTTCTCAAGAATTGACCGATTCAATGGATGGAAGTGCAACAGTCACACGTCGTGGTAACCACATCGCCACGCAGATGCACTTGCTTGTAGAGATAAAAATGCTTCCATGCTACATAACAATAACCGTCTTCAGGGAAAAGCTAGACTCGTAATAGTATTTACGATGAGCAAGTAGATTTTGTGGTGCGCTCCAGTGACGTCATCGACGTGTTATGAATTGCCTCCTACCGGCCGTTGTGAACTTGAATTTTGCCAAGGGCATTATGCCGGCATTATTTCTGATCCATCAACTTTGAAACGATAGAGGACGTCTTAAGCACTTCAGAGGCGCCATAAATTTTATGTGTAACGGTATTCTGGAACTGCTTAAGTGAAAGGAAAATGAGATTAACAAGATTTCTGCATTTGCTCATCCCAGCAAACGTTGCATAAATTGCTAGCAAGTAACGTAGCACTTACGTTATTACATTCTTGCTTTTAAATATGTTGAGGAATTGTACAAATCTTTTGCAAAAATATGTTTCTCGGAGACGATTCTTTGCAAAATGCGGTCCAACAAACTTTATGATGAATTTGCTGTATAGATAGATCTATCTGACTGCTCTGGAAGTAAACAGATCAACTTGAAGGTTGATGCAGGAAGTTCCTTACTATCCGGTTTATGCCTGTAAATTTCTTATCCCTTTCTTGAACAGTTCACGAGCTGAAAGAATCGGTTTCAAGGATCTAATTATCGTACAGTTTACAGAAGCAAATATGAGAAAAAACACATGAACCCTGGTGGAAGATCTGCGCGATATGTATGACAGGTTAAACAAGTGAAGAGATGCAAGAAGATGCGATATAATGTAATGACTTTGTATGCCGTTCCTAGCTGATTGCAGTTACAAGATTTAAAAACTGGACCTTGCAGAATACGGCCTTCATATATTGCCTGATCCGGTTTTTCGGGCAAATCTTCCACAAGAAAATCGTTTTACTGGGTCCCACAGATGCAAAGCACTCCAGCTGATGTCAGGTGCATGGGAATTTCCGATCACTTTTGAATGCAAATAAATGATTCCAAATATTCTGTGACAAATACTAAGCATTGGTATGAAGCGTCGTCTTAAAGTGTATATTATGCCTACTAATCTTGATTGTGGCATTTGCAGTTCTCAAATTATTTCTAGAGGAGAGACGATTAAACAGGGGTGAGTACGCAAACTGAATGCATCATTGCACATGGCTGATGATATGCTGGTAAGTTATTGAGACTGTTGATCTGATGAGCATAATAAGTAAGGCGCATTCCGTGGCTGTCTTCATCATCTTCATCTACCTGCATATGCCATCCGGTAGTAGTTTCAACCGAAAATTTAAAAAAGTTATGCAACTGCAATGTAAGATGCATAACCTTTATTTTCTTGTTTATTTTTTATCCGTTGCTATAATCATGATTTTGAGGGATCTTGCACCTCAATGTGATTGTAACTTAGAAGTTGCTGGCACGTTCCTTTCACTGAATCATTTCCAAAATACGGGAATGTGTCAATAATTCGTATCTTTGCTGCTCCCTCTTTGTAGATTTCGCTTTTTTTACGCTCAGACACTAGTCCCCCATTTTTGGAAAGCGCTGTAGGGTATCGAAAGGCAAGGAATAGGCTGTTCTAAGCGGTGAATGGACCCGCTGTTTGAAGAAGATAACAGCGGATGCCGAACTGTTAAAAAAAACTCCAAGATCCCCTCAACAGCGTTTCCTTTTTGCTAGAGCAAGCAATAAGTTCCAAAGAGCAGGTAATGAAGCTGCGTAAGTTTTATTAAAACACTGATTGTTCATCATGACTTCGGCAAAATTATGTCTGATTTACACGAAAAGGGTGCAATCTCTTTCTCTCAGTGAGGAAAATAATGCGGATGACCACCACTGTCATTCGCTAGAGTTCGAAATAAGGAAGACAATCTGCTGCCAGCACTCTTTATCCCGCCGTGAGGCGAGCGTTCTATTCTTTCACCACCCCTCCCCTCTCCACCCGCTGCAATATCTAAGCGTTCGAAATTTCGAAGGGATTATGCAAAACAGAGGTTTGCAGCGATTTTTTATTCTGCAATTTCCCACAGTGACGAGAATTTTATATTGCATTGATGTCGGTGGAGCCTGTGGCGGTACTGATTTCACACTGTTATTGCTAGAATTGCGCTTGCCACTGTGAATTCTCTCCTTCACAACATTGCAGGGCTTTTATCATAACTGAGCATTAGATAAATCCATCGAACTGGAACGCCTTTCGTCTTGAAGACGCTCTATGCAGTAGACCCTTATGCGCAGAGATTTTTGACAGTTTATTCCACCTATATGTTCATGGCTGGCGCTGCAGCTCAGAAGTGGGTTGGAAGTAGAATGAAGATCAGAGATAAACCTGGGTTGCACACTTTTCTTTCAGACGGCACTGTGATAAGTCTTGCAAAAATCACTTCAAACTCAAGCAGCACTGTTCCTTAGCAGTAATAGTATTGGAACAGAGTGTGCCGATGGTCTGCGACCTGAAACAATTGTCGTGCTTACTACATATGTCAGATGCTGTGAGTGCTGCTGGGCGGGCTCTTCGACTAAATGAGTTACGGCTCAACCAATCAGCTCACTCGGCTTTCGCATAATTCATTCCACTTGCGGCGTTTGCTGAAAACTGTTTCATAGCGCCTGCAAGCTACTACCATCTTTCTTGGAATCACTCTTCAGCAGTCACCTTCCAAAATAATCGCAAGCGAAACAAGGAAGGACGCTGTTTGGCTCGCTCTCTTTCAGGAATGTAAGATCACATACATGCACTCATTTCTGATCATATTTTCTCGCCTTCGTATTGCTTCCAAACTCACAAATATGCACTCGTGATATTCGTTATAGGACGAAGTTCTGCTTTATTTATCATGTTCACTTGTCTTGATCAGTACGTGTAGGTATTACAATCATACCAATCTCCTTGCTGACCTTTAGAAATTTCAATTTCAATAGGGTTGCTTTGTTCGTTGCCCCTAGTTTTCCCTAGAATTGAGAGCTCAGTATTTTAGAGTGCTCTGCTCGCGAACATTTCTATGGCACTCTTTCCGATTTTTTAAGCTTTGATATGCTGTTTCGATCATGACAGGCAGCAATCAAGTTGCTTTGTTTCGCTTCGAAAAGACGAATGGTTTAATCGATTTCTTTTTCCAGAGTCACGAACCGTCATTAATCTCAATGAACAAAAAGAGAGTTAAATGCGGTCACCCATCTAGGCTGCTAAGCCGATAATCTTCATGTGAGTGGAGCAGTAATTTTTGCAGAACTTGCTCTGACTCCATTCCGGCTGCCTTCTTTTCGAGGAATATGAGCAAGCGAAGGTCATTCTCTGTAGAAGCGCTTCTTGAACTGGATGACGACCATTGTCACAAGCAAAACCACAAAGGTGGGCATGCTCTTTCTTTGCCTTCCTCATAGGACAGTAAACTGCCTGGCTTTTGCAAGAAGTCCAGCTCATCAGGCTTTTGATTGCCTCATCGTGCATTGTGAAAACGTGTTTTCGGTTAAAGCTCATTAATGCCGATTATCGCTCATGATGCCGTGCACTGCTTACTGAAAATCAATTAGCCTTAATAGCGTAACGGAAACCCCTATGATTCTCCTTTTAAAGCTTAGCACCCATTAGTGGTCGTCACGGAAGCATTCCCATTTTCCCACTGATTTCCAAAATAACAAAATACTCTCAGCAATATTACAAAGCTGCCGTTTCCAAATCGGCTGAACTGAGATCGGAAACCTGTGTCAGACACTTGAGTGATTCTGTGATAGATGCTGATCAAACTCGATAAAAGTTATCTTTGACCATTAACTTAAGACCATAAGGGTCATAGCATTGTTGAAATATTGACAACTTTAGTGACCTGCCCGTAAGATGTGCTTCTGTGTCACGTTTGGATGGATGATTATGTGAGCAAAGCCATATTGATTGGTTTTTCTGCTAATGACTTCGGTCAACATTGGCTTCAAAGTAAGAAGGCAATTACTGAGTGACATTCAGTAGCAGAGGTGGTTTAGCACATCATTAATAACAGTACTATTGCTATAGCGGACGCCATTAAACTAAATGATCGCATAAATCGTTTCACTGTGCAGTCATTTTTGAAAGCCCCGCACAATTTAATTTCAGAATTCGTTAATTCGAAGCGGCTGATGCCATGTGTTAAAGCGGCGTCCGGAAGCGTGACAAGTCCACTGATCAGTTTTGTAAATAATGCTACCCATTTGCCTCCGTCGCCGCAAAGGAATACAGAAGATGGCAAGAGAAGGTAATTCTTATGTTCGGCATGTTGATGTGATTTTAATAATGAAGTGGGAACAAAGCAGACACTTTTCTGCTTGCTATACCACGATCAGAATGTTCCGTAAATTTACATGACTTTTGTGAGTAAAGAGCTGCATAATTACAGGTCTGTTGCAATGTCGAAGGAATCAAAAACACGGCGTGCGCGAACCGCCTTTACGTATGAACAACTAGTAGCGTTGGAAAACAAGTTCAAGAGCACAAGGTTAGTGGTCGTGTGTGATACATCTGAATAAACTTTAGTTTTTTGACATATTTTTCCAGTAGACGATCTTAAGCATTCTTGTGAATTTTAAGCTTTCAGTGTCTCCTCATGATTTCGCTAACTGCCAGTTTGCGCCTCCATATGACAGTTTTTTTTTTCTATACAAGCGTGTTCTTAGAGCAACTCAATGTTCAGACTTTGTCGCAACTTTTGCCATGTCATCTCAAATATGCAGAGCGCCTCTCTGTGGAACGCTTATTCAATACTATTCTGTTTTTTAATGTTAGCTTCGTACGCTTCTCAAAGAGCGCGCTTTCATTGCAATTTCCTTTGATGGCTCAAATTTGAACCTCTAAATCAATGTAACGAGCTTGGTTTCCAAGAAAAAAATATTGGGTCTGTTCTTGCACTTACAAAATTCAACAGCATTTACGTTGAACTCGTTTTTTACGGGCATTTCTGGTACAGTTAGAGTTACAGAATGAATATTTTCCTGTCACAGAGATATTCCTTCAGATACCTCAGTGTATGTGAGAGGCTCAGCTTGGCCGTTGCCTTACAACTTTCGGAAACTCAGGTAAAATATTTGAAATCACTTCCATAATCGTGCATGGGCTGATATTTATTGCTATCGGTAAAAGCTCGAGTCAGCTTCGCACTATCGAATAGGTTGAATGTAATAAAAACTCAGCAGTCATCAGACACTTCACCTGTTGCATGTGATTCCAGTTTTTGCACAGAGAATAGAAATATTTTGATAATGTTACATTTGACATGTGTAACTTTTACAGATTTCGTATACAGAAGGCGTCTGTGAGGGACGCCTATAAGCTGTACTTTCGATACATATCCCTTAGGAAAATCTCTCATTTATCTTGAATGTTTCTTTGCTTTTGCATGGAAGATATGCCGAAGCTGACAGTAGAGTAGGGTGAATGTATTACTGCATTGTTCATTTTCAGGTGAAAATATGGTTTCAAAATAGACGAACGAAATGGAAGAAGCACAACCCTGGTTTAGATGCAAACGCACCACCATCACCTCATACACCAGAATCTCATTCTCCCAGTCCCGTCACATCCGCCAGTAGCACGTCTACAGTTTGCCAACCAGTCTCCAGCTCGGTGTTTGTGCCATCTTTGAGCACACTGCCGCCAACACCGTCATTTCCCTATGCTGTTTACGCTCTTCCCAGTCAGCCGATTTTTTATCAACCACCCACACTCACGTTTATCTGATGCGTACAATGGCTATAGTTTTGCACGGCTATGTTACTTTCGTCTAAAGACGAAAAGTAGGATTGAACAACATAGAAGCTTTTTTTACAACTTCAGCGGCACAGGTACCTGAAGAGGAGTGGTAGGTGTAAGCAACACAGTATCTTTTGTCTTAAGATGAATAATGGTGTGAGCGACTGTCGTTGTTCATTAGGTTAAAGGCATTGATGTATTAGCAACCTATCCTAGGTAAAGTTGCAACAGATATTTATTGCTCTGAAAAGTGCTGTGTACACTAGTGGATCGAATGATACAAACGGGTAATGTTGCATTCAGGAACGCTTTCAAACAATCAAATCACCCCGAAATTCCTCACATGGATTTTGATTTTTTGCTGCTAATGAACTCAAAAGTTTTCTGAGATCAGCTGCAGAAATCAGCAACTCCAGCATCATTTTTTACTGTCGAAAGTAATTAATATTCGCGCACAACATGTGCATTTGTCGGGAATGTTTGACCTGATTATGTGATTATGGTGAATCTCCACCCGGTCTACCCGATCAATTCTTGTCAACTCATCGTTCTGCGGGTGCTTTCACTTTCGTTTTGCGTTTATCATCACTGCGCTGATGTGTGCAGTGATTTATGTGTACTCTGTATCGTTGGGCGATAGGCGTCATTTGCTGCAGTTGTCTTTGCTTCATTTTACTACTGCCAAACTAACGCTAATATGTGCTTCTTGCTGTTGACATTCGAGCATTGCTATCTAGAAGGTTGTTGACGTTTGATTTTTCGAGGAGTATGAGTCTAGCTTTCTGACCGCTCGAACTTTTTGCCTCGCTTTCGACTACGCTTTGTGCTCGTCGAAGGTGTGCGAATACCAAATGTCGGCGGAATTGATGATTCAAGGGGATATAATCAGAATGGGGAACACAGCACGCATCGCCTTTGATCGCCATGCAAAAATACATACTTTCGCCGTTGATTGGTTGTAACAGCAGTATGTTGTTGACCGTAGAATGGTTGTTGATAGGCACGTCTCATTGTCCAACAGAATCCTTGATGACCTCTCAGATTCGTAGTTCTGCAATGATCCTTCATAGACACCTATGACACATTAAACGGTGGGCAATGTGCTATGACCGCAAACTAAAACGTGATTATCTCACACGAACGGCTCAAAGTTAGAACCCCTGCGCCTGTGATGGCATCGCATAGATTGTGGCTCATGCCGATCCGCTGTAGAATACAGTCGTTGCAAGCACATATTAGTGAATTTTGGTTTGGCACTGTAGCTCTGGCATTAAAGCGTTTTGAATTCGCAATCGCTGAACGTTTGCTGATATCTGCTAAACTGTAATGTCAATAAAACTCAGCTCTCGTGAAATTGATGACAGCATCATGACGATCTATGAAATCGCTCACGTGATGCTTAAATGACTGAGTTTTAAACAACCATTTCCCTCAAGCATATTTATGGCTCTTGTGAAGAGATCCGAGAAATATCCACCGCCCCTTTCCACTTACACACGCATTCTAAGCACAAATGAAGTGCGGTATGCTTAATTATATTGTGCAAACATTTTTGTATCACAGCAATGAGCATCAAATGTGGTGGATAAGCGTACGCAGAAATCGCCACTCGAGGACGTCTTCTCACATGTGTTCTTTGGTTGGATGGGCGCCTATTAAATGTGCGTTTCATCGCCTCATTTATTTTTCCCCACATGTTTCTCTCTTTAAACATGTGGAACCACTTAAATGCTTTTTGATTGATTTGCTTTCGAGGTGGATCATTCGGGAAAGCGAGTGTTTAGATTGCATCATTGCAAACGTGAACTCAAGACGAAAAATCACTAGAAGCTGTGCAGTTTAGTTAGAAATGTGTGAATATTTGTCAGCAGTATATAGCGTGGTAGATTCATGTTATTAGTACGTCCGCTGCTCTCATTGCTTAACAGCAATTATGTAATATTGCTCTTTCTGGTTTTTCATCCCATACTTCAGAATAGGACCATAACATCCAAAGTTTTGGAAGTGAAGACATTACTATAAATGGAGACCAGGTGAAGTGATTGCTTGCCACAACTTTGTTGACTGATTCATTAAAACTATCTGTTAATAGCGCTCTTTCTGGACACGAAGTTCGAGATCCCCAAAGTGGTCGGAAAACATATGGTGGTCAGCAGGCCGAACCTATCCCTCCATCTTCCAGTTAATGCGGTGCGAAGGGCTCATGCCTCATCCTACTGAAAGAAAATGTTGTAAATACTTCATCAGGTTCCATCGTAGATGTCCCCAATATGTTCAAAGGATGCATCTAATAAAGGAAGAGAAATGAGAGAGAATCATTTTTATTTCGTCTCAAAGCTCGAAAAGAATGCAATCACTTCCCATTGAGAGAGAACGGAAAGAGGAAAAGAAAGTGAGCTGTTTTGGATATTTATTAAAGCACCTGAAGCGAGAAAGTGTTATTGAGAAAAACGTCCGCTTAAGTATACAAATTTGGATGATGTGCGAACGAAGCAGCGAAATCACTTCCGAAACGGCGAATTATCTTTTATTGATGCGGCACATCACTTTGATCTCCTCTCATCGTTTTATATACGCTCTTGATTAGCGCAACCTTGAGGCCACCAACGATGGCACAACACTCAGCCAATGAAAAACAATGCACTCATACAAAAATATATTTATTGTTATATGTTCAGCATCCCTCCCACTTCTTTTTCTTGAATTTTGTATTAATAACAATAAAGTGCAACTCTCAAACGATCGCAGTTACGCCATCGAGCTGGCGGGACTTAAGATTTGGCTGACTGACAACCCGAATATTTAAACTCGATTGATGTTATGTAAGCGTCTAGAAAATAACACAAAAGTTCATTGTAGCAACAGATTTCTCTGCCGAGCTTGACACCTTTTTAGTGCGTAGCTCCTGTGTAGTACTCAACACATGCAAATAGTCCGAGGGCTAACGCTTTCGTGTCGAACAATTAGGCGTTGCTGTCAATTTAGTGCTTGCAGTAGATGGCAGTGTTCATCGCCATGCTACCAACCTATTGTCTTCTCAGTGTCTGTTCCAAGATACATAAAACATGCGACGTTAGTTTCCTCCTCTTTTGCCGGTGCGGCATTCTTCGCGATATCCGTGTTGAATGTAATCACTTCCGTTCTATATAATCAGCTATGATGACGAGTTACGTGACAACCGATCAGATATATTACGACGAGGTACGTGACGACTGGTTGGATATCTCATCCTTTCGCTGACAGCTCAATATTCTTGGCTCGAACTTCCCGTCTCTGAGCGTTTATTGTTTCCAGATGGATGAGAGTATCTGAGCTACTTCTACGCGGAACCTCAAAACTGCAAAAAAAACGGAAAGATATTGGGCTAAACAGAATCCTGAACGAACCTATTATCTGTGACGATCACAAGTTACTGGACAGCATGAGAAAATTTGTCGCCCATAGTATGCACGAGACGCTGAACGGTATGAGTGGCATAAAGCGGCAAATTTGACGGCTTGGACCAATTTATTGCTGACAACGACTAATTGGAAAATATGTGCCCCAATTTGCACAAATGGGCTCAATTGGATAGCCTAAACGAGCAGCCCCTTCAATATTGGGCGCTCTGTTCAGCGACAACTAAATTGGCCTATTTTAGTGGACGGCCGTTTGGCAATTAATGAAACCGGCTCGCAACTAATACACCATGCGCTTCAATCATTTAATCGAGTTAAGCGCCACATGCAATTACACAAATCGAGCCAACCATTTCATAGACGATGAACGCTCAAGCAGCATTAATTTTCTTAACACAGATGCCACCCTCAGCTTTCCGCCTCTCTTTAACCCTATTACAGGGATTTCCCACGTTTCACAACACGCTGCAATATGCTTTCATCCAGTCGCCAAATAGCTTAAGCGTATTCTCAGCAATATGCCCGCTCAAAATCAAAGCAAAGATGCAAAAGTCGATGGCACAAATTATTATCAGTGGTTAGTGGTTGCCAACAGCGAATCGTTCACTGCCACCGAAATAAACCGTAAACGTTCTCCTAATCGATGAAAAAATTTGCAGCTTTGGTTGTTCAAGTTACCAGCTCCCAATAGGCACATCTTGCTATACTAATGCTTACATGGATTCCTGATGGCGTTCAGCCATGTCAGCCTTAATGCAGTACTTGCAGCACAACTCCAGGCTTTGATAACGCCAACATTGAAAGAGATCGTCCGGCGACGTAATCATACCTCGATAAATTTGTGACGTCTACATAAGAAGGTTCGCCTTCACCATGAGACTCAATCCAAGAAGGATGCTTAAAGCGGCCTTTGGTTTGATCCATTCCCCTTCCAGATCTTGCAGTTTCTGTGAACAACGATCGTCTCAGCAAGACTCCTCTCAAGGCACTTTCCTTTATTAAACTAAAGAAATTTCGGCCTTTTCGTTGTGTTCTTAAACCATACCGCTCAGATATAGCTTTGCAGGAACTTTTCCGCCAAATTACACAATCACAACTGATCCTGTACTCTTCTACGTTCCCCGATCATCCATGGGCGTGCTGACACGTCATATATTCTATTGTTGTGATCCACGTTCATTAGAAATCCCACTCGACAATGAGACATGAGCAGTAAATTGCTCGAAAACTATCCATAACTCTTCTTTAACATCATCAGGGCTCTGCTAGTACACTTCAGGTTTTGAGGAATTTCGCTGAAGGCGATTTGCGAAGAGGAACTTTTGCGTCTGTAGTGCTTGGCGCTTGATGATTGCAACTGCAAAAATCGTTTGGGCCCACACACGCATTCCATAAGTGAGGAAGGCTGTGCGGAAATTGGTCTGTGGCTGCTTCCATGCTCCTAGGCCATGGTCCACACTAAGTGGAGCTCCAATTGCATTTCGGCAAGCTCTCAGAGTTTAATGGATACGTGATGTTTCGTTTTTATTGAAAGACCCGGCAGATACTCCGTTTAACACAGTTCTTTGACTTTATATGATTTTTTCAGCGTAAAGTGAAATGCATTGGATTCTCTGCAAAACTCGCATCCCAGTGACAACGAACAGATTGCACTCAAATGCATAAAAACGGTTGAAACACTGAGCTCCTTTTAAGTTCATTCCTCGAAAGAAAGAATAACAAATCCGTACCGATTCAGTTTGGGTTCTGGTGCACCTATCATTGAGCTAGAAGACCTCAAAGAGAAACACTTTTTGGCTCAGAAGCAAAAACGAAGCTGTACCTAAAACTCTCTTTCATTAGATTCTCTTTCAAAGAGAGTTTCATCTGTGAACGATAATTGAACAAGTAATGAGGAGCAGTTGGTCTGTCTTGCAAGTTGTTCCAATCACTTATCATTGGGCGGCCAATTTGTCTTGCATTTGTGAGGCAATGACGAGTCGCCGCAGCTGCTCCTCCTCAACAACTTACCACAAAACGATCGCATCCGCCAAAAAGCTGAACAGCAATTAGGCTGATCAAGATGAGTGGTCCTATCATTTGGTGAACAGCAGCTTTCTTGTTAACAATGGTGCTAAACACTCGGTGCTCGACTACAAACCCCCTAACAATACACTACAACGTGTTTTACCCTCTGGCCCACTTATCTGCTGCCGACTCTTTTAAATCCCTACACCGGAAGATGCAATAAGCAGTGGATAATTATTTTAGCAGCGTTGGAAATTATATCCAATGATGAACGCCTTCGAAACTCACCTCCGTAAATGAACAACGACTGTGCCTGAATTGCAGCAAAACTTTTCGTAAGTCATGCCTAATATCTTAATGAAGTGCTGAGCAGGTTTTACAAAGTTTGCTACCAAACAAATGACGACTCGTGGCGGTATTGCCTTTTTCCGACCTCCCATTATTCTTCATCGCCTACAAAAAAGAATGAATAACTTTCTGAGGAGGCACTTTTGAAGCTCCGACAACAAAAAAAGCAGAAGGGGTGAGGTGGACTGAGAAATGATTTGTTCCAGCGAATATGTGGTGGAACCAACTTTGTTGAAAAAATTTTTCACTGCACGGAAATGAATGCATAATTTCCCATCAACGGCTTGTGATCGATGAAACGCCTTCTCAGAAATTCGATAAGTGAGAGAGTTTATAGCAAATCAGCTTAGTTGGAGACAAACTGGAACACAGTGCTACGCAATATACCCGGAATCTTCATAACGCTGAAGCATACCGTCACGAACTTTCACGACAGTTTGCAATCTAGCTTGATGTCATCAACAGACCAATCAGAACGGGTATCACTAAACTGTCTTATCCAATTCGATTATTTTGTTCAAAAGATTGTATTAATGCGGATTCGATGATGATATCATCATTAACCATGGCGAAATTTCAGCTGATTCTATTAATGCAGGCTTATAAATACTAATTGATTGTCTACTGCGAGGATATGTGAGTAGTTGGAGCCGAGTACTCCATATTCACTTCCTTCATGCATTGTTCACAAAATTATCACATTTCAAGGAGTAGCAAAGCTTTTCGTCGGTCCGCACATTGTTTTGAACATTTTATTTGCAGCCTCATTTCATCGTTGTTTACCTTGGAGTAAAAGTCACACCGTTGACAAAAAAGATCCAACTAAGTAGATGCCAGTTATTACGAACTAATACTCATTTCCTTACAGTACCCGAGGAAACGAAAGCACAGGCGAATACGATAGAATGAGCAGCCTGATCATTAGCAATAAATATGTTGTGTTAGAAGCGCCTAATCGTCTGCGAACAGGCGCTAGTTGTGCATCCGAAGAACAAAGGAACAGCCGCCGCTCTGCGCTAGCACATCGAAGCTGCGCAAAAACTAGCGCGCAATTACGGGCGATGTGTGAATTAACAAGTGGCGGCGAGCAGTCTGCCAAACGTGGGACGAGCAGCTGTGCTAGACAATGAGCTGAGGAGCTAAATGATCCTATCGCAGCTTCGAATAGCGATTCATTCCACACAGAATCATCTACAGTCCAAATTTTATCCTTTATCCTCCATTTGAACTTCACACAGGTGGCCTACAAAATTGCAGCAGTTGCTAAAGTTTGAGCACAGCTCATGGCCCTGGAATGCAGAAAGTGCAATACCAACGCATCAACGCAAATCCAGTAGTCATACTCGACAACTTGTATTGGGGCTCGAAGACACGGTTTTGCTTCTCATTCTTGCCGAAAACTTGCTCAGGAGAAGGCACTGCGCGAAATCCGGATCGGTATTTTTTCCAAGTAGGAGAGTGTAGGATATCCCAGCCTACACTTTAGTTAAGAGTTCTTTAAAAATTCGACGCTATGAAAGAGGAAGGAAAGAGATTTTTAATTGAATGCAATTACATCAATCAACAACATCAAAGAAGAACCACAACAAGGCAATTTGCTAATAAAAAGCGATGCTGCTCAATGCTGCATTTGTTTTCTGTATCAACATATAGTCGATTTACTGATCGCACATATCATCGCATTGATTATATTTTGCTAAAAACTCCGCAAATTTCCATTATCGCCGATTTTTTCATCGATCGAGGGTATCGTCGGAATTTTTCAGAAAATGTTTGTATCAGTACGTCTTTTGGTAAAATGCAAAAAAAAGAAAGAAAAAGAAAAAGAAAAAACAGTTCTGAGAGTGCACCATGATTCAATGAACTCATTATATGGAAATTAAACCGAATGAGATGGTTATCGTTTCACAGCAATGTAAAATCATTTAATAAATGTTAAGACCATAGTTTCCGTCTTATAATCGTTTCTGTATGCCATTGCGAGCTTGCTAAAGCTTGGCTTTTTCTGAAAAACACACCTTCCAAAGGTCAATTTTAACTCCAGTTCCACTGCCGTGTTGGAGTGCACTATTTTGCGCATGCAAATGCCTAACAGGAGGCCGTAATGCAGGACTCCACGGAAATACCACCCGCCAGTTTACGGGGTTTAACCCAGGCATTTATTTACCACAGGCATAGGCTGCGAGTCAAACATTTTTTTCGGAGAGGGGGGGGGGGGCGGAGTGGGCAGGAAGATGTAGGAATCTGAGGGAAGAGAAAGAAAGGGCGGGAATTCTGCTCAGGGTGCAAAAAAAAAAAACAAAAAGTCAACGATGGGTACTGAGATCAGTACAAACTTCGCTGAAAATATTCGATTCCCTAAACCATATTACTGCAAAAGAGCTAATATCCATATCATTGGTATGCGAGTTGCGGCTCGCTTTATTTATCCTCACAATAGTCCGAAAGTTATATGTGCTACGCGCGACAACATTCACTGAAATTCGGACAGCCAAAGGATCATTTCTTCTAAACGCCGTCATCATTACTTGACTCGTGGTAAGAAGCGACAGCTGTTTACTTTTGAAGGTGACAGGCTGCAAAAATACTGGCTAATGGATAGAACAATGCGGTAACTAAGCCTCTAAACAAGAAAAGTGCGTCAAAACGTTAAGTGCTGAATTAAAAAACAAAAAACGAAAGAAAACTTTCTTTGGCGCGCCCTTTCGCGACTAGTTCATGCACCGAGATGAACTGCCTTCAGTCATCGAATGTGAAACACTTTCAAATTTGGAAGATCCTTTCGAAGCCAACGAGGTGTGGAAAGGAAATCATTATATGAATGCATTTCTCGATTTCTCAAAGACGATGTAACCAGACACATGCATTATTTCTTTGCATTTCATTCTACTCACCTACTTAGCAAAACAACAACTAGTTTTTATGGTCATAGTTGTTATCGTTTCTTAGAAACAATGTATTGAATTTCTTCAGTGATTTCTGCAAACATTCGATAAAAACTGAGCGCACAATTATGCACATTACCACTCGAAAACATTGCAAGATAGAAGTGAGCAAAGAAACTGTCCGCCGACAACCTTATGAGTAGTCATATGCAGCCATGCAAGACAAATTTTCAGCTGAGAGAAAAAACTGCCAACGAAGAAAATTCGCCCATTGCCACTGTGGAGGAACTTGCTATAATTTGCATTTACGACGTCCCCCAATTTCTGTGCAAAACCCGCTGCAAATCGATTATCAGCGAATGGGCTGCACAAACGTAGCTAAACCACTTCACTTCGAATATCATTTAACTCGTATACCCATATGCCTTAAATGGCGTTTTGTAGAATTTGCCTTGTACGGTCAAAATTAGTTTTTTAACCAACACGACGGCTGCTCGCAAATTCTGCTCATTTTCAAATCATGTTTGAAATTGTCCGATAGTAGCCAAACAACAAGAACGCATTGACCGGTAATTTTCCAGAAACTGTTGCAGTTGGGAAATCTAGTTGAGTCTCATCGTGCCGTTTCATTACACAATATGGCCAATATTGCGGACACTTTTTTCTAATATTTAGTATTACCCATTACGCATAAAATTAATGAAAACATGAAAGCAGTAACGTGAGATTTTCACAAATAATTCACATATAACGGAGTTTCTATTAATGACGTTTCTCGTGTGCTTCATGTCAGCACCACACACTGAATCGCCTTCCTGAAATTTCGCAACCACATCATTTAACTAACTCCTGTTTTCAGAATCGAATCCATTACGACTCCGGAAAAAGCTGGATTTTCAAGCCAGGATTCTCTAGTCGACTTCCTTTTCGCGGAAGGGAGTAAATAAAATTGCCCTGAACTATATTGGGTTTAAAATCAGAAAGTTTTCAGCAGGTGCTGCAGAAGCAACTACATTTGCGCGTATCTAGTTTTCAGATTTTATGCTCGTGTGAAAATGTCCCTATAAAGAAATGTCCACCTCGTTAAAGGGGCAAATATTCTGTATATTTAATCAGACCAATGCTGCTTCTGTTTTTGATCATTCATCGCTTTGGCCGCATCCCGGAAGAATCAGGAAACAGTGCACGCTTATTTCCCTTCAATGAACAAGGAACGATATAGGAGAGATTGTATTAAAATTTATCATTTAGGCTGCGCGTTACTGCATTAGGCTTCAGAAGGTTAGGTACGATGAGGAAAGACCGCCGTTGCCGTATTCATTTCTGAACTGAGGAAACTGCAACTGATGGAAGCCATAAGAAAATGGACCCAAACACCTCGACAGTTCCATAAAAACGATTTTTTAAAGGCAGAACAATATTTGCGGTTGCACTGCAGCATGTGCTCAGTATGCTGCTGTTTTATACTTTTTATTGTCAGTTGATAGAGGCACTTAATTACAGATTTACGGAGGCTTGGGTGAGCCTTTTTCCTGTCATGTGGTAGCAGCATACTGGCTGGATTTTTGTAATGCAATCAAAGCTCAACTTTTTTCAACCCGGAATATTTCGTTTATATTTTTTGCAACCTCACCTACCCGGATATTCAGGTCTTACCGGAAAAGTGAAAACACCTCCTGTTAATCGACTGTTTCGTCGGAAGACCTGGTATCCATCAGATTCTTTTCAATTTTTCGTACAAAGTTCACGTGGTTGTGATCTACCTGCGGCCTACAGTGTGCCCTCATTATTTTTTATGATGTCATTTATGCGGCAAAAAACTGCGTCCTCAAAATGAGACAGTTGGTTAGTTCGGCGTTTTGAACGGGACAGTCAAATCACTGTCAGATTTCAAGGATTTATGTCCATTTTCTTTCAGCACTGTAACAGCTATTGAATTTCATTGAAATTAATCGACTTACTCTAACATCTTTTGCGAAATGAGTAACGATGCAACCGACTGAATCATTTTTCAGTAATTTGTTCATATATGGAATCTGAGCCCTTGTAAATTACATTTGAATAGTATTTGAATCAACGTATTTGAAAATCAGTATTTGAGAAAAAAAGTTTTTGAATCAGCTCACTCTATGCTGCTGGTTATTTTTGCACCCAGCAAACTTACTTTATGGAAGGGCACGCACCGAATGTACAGTGTCGTCGGCATAGGCACTAATGTTTCACTATTCTGTTCGATGGTCTTCCTTCCTTGAAGCTTCTTTTCATGGTTGCTGTTTTTTTCAACAAAAAAAGTAAGTTTGTATCTTTACACCGTTCTCGTGCAATCTATTGGTTTTATTTACAGTGCAAAGCCGACAGTAAATCAAAGAGAGGAAATGCATAATTTGGACAAATTATAGCACACTTGCAAGCAATAGATCACCTCATCGAGCGTATGCTTCTAATGTAGGCACTTTAACAGAATGCCTGCGAGCAATTGCTTTCATTACATGAAGTACGACTGCGTGGATGATTTACGGATCGGGTGTCAGATATTTTTCTTCTTTTTTTTCACTCAGCACGACTCATGTATCATTTTAGCGGGAAGAATTTTTTGAAAGCCCAAAATCATTGTATTGCAGTTTGCTGATGCAGATCAGTCAGAAATGAGTTGGCCCA
The DNA here is from genome assembly GCA_006503575.1 of Baylisascaris schroederi. NCBI lineage: Eukaryota > Metazoa > Nematoda > Chromadorea > Rhabditida > Ascarididae > Baylisascaris > Baylisascaris schroederi. The sequence goes on from QEWY01001584.1 coordinate 85,606, forward strand.
AGAGAGGAACTGGAATAGCGAATCGAGCATGTTGACTCATATGAAACCAATTTCCGCTAAACGGATGTGAAGTCGGAACTTTTCTCCCTACTTGAATTTTGTAGGAACAGCATTTTGATGTGAATGAGAAGAAAAGTCATCAGGGCTTATTGAGCGTACTATTTACGAACTACCACAAAAGTAAACAGAGTGGTGTGTGAACAACCATTGCAAAACTCTTACGATATATTTCACTTGATGCAATTTATTCTTTCTTTCCGCATTTTAGCTTTTGCTTACGCAGTTGCCTCTCTACAACAGTGGATTTATTTGCGTCCTAGCTAAATGTTGTATGTTTCTATTTCACGTTGGCTGATGAATTCATCATCTCATAACAAGCTTCATTCAAAAGTAAATTCGCTACATTATTGCATGCTGCGCTAGCAATCACTCTAATTTCTCGAAGAGAAATGATTCTGATTGATTCATACTCAACGATATAATGACGGCCCATTGTGGCAAAGCATCCTTGCACATAAAAAAACTTTGACAAACGTTATAGTGACATCGAGCAACCCTTGCCCATTTTTGCACCAATCCGTCGTCGTTGAACTACGCCATGTGATTTACTAAATACTTTAATAGCCAAGCGCAAATGCAAATGTTTCGATGCAGAGAAATATTCAAAGATACGTCAGTGCATGGATCACTAACACGTTAAGGAGTGGCAACTGTTTCACTTCCTGCAACTACAGGCTACACACGCTGCCGTCTTACAAGTTGCCATCGTCGTCGAGTAAGGTGCCGATATGACTTGTGGGAGTAGGGAACAAGATTGCTTTCAGCCTGATACGATGCGTGATGGATTGCACCAACGTTTCATTCATCTTTTCCAGAACCTTTTTTTCCACTTTTTTTTGCTACTATGCACCAATTGTACATCCGCATATAAATGACGTTCTAATAAACTGTAAATAAACGTTTTAAAAATAGTACTCCCGCATTTATGATCCGTTTTATGAATACTATCGCTATTTGAAGGACAAAAAGCATGCGTTTTAATTTCATTCTGCAAGTGGCAGTTAGCTGAAAGCCTCACACCTGCGAGGAATTTCGACAAACCATTGAATTCCGCTATCCCACCTGCTTCAGTTCGCCTTCCTATTTGTGGTCAAGGTCTCGATCTCCGTTCAATCTCACTGGGTATATTTTCCAACGTGCCTCAATCAAAACTGGTGCGATATGCGTAGAATTAAGCCCGAACTCGTCCAAATGGGAAAACAGTCAGAGCGCGCTTCTGGAGAAAACGATATCAGGTCATAATTGAATGACCCTAAACAATAGTAGTATCAGGTCATAATCTGCTCACCCATTAACACGAAGGCATGTTCAAAGGCCCAATAAAATTTGTCCAAATTCATGGCTTTAGTACTTGAACGCGATTGTAGCGTTGGCGTTTCATTATTCGTGGCACTGCTCGACTCTACGAATGATGGATCGGTAAAGTATCTCGTAGAGGCTTAAGCAGGTCGTGTGGGCTTTCTTGTCTATTTCAACGCGTTAGCTCTGAAGTTAATCGTTAGTTAGTTAAACCGATCGAATTTATGGGCTATCATTCGCACAGATAAAAAGTTGCATTTTCTGCTGCACAGATATCCAACATCTATACCTATCGTCAGGTCCTGGTGGTCTTGATGTGCAGGTCACCTTGTGAGACGTTTGCCCAGATAATTTCTCCGAAATAATCTACACCTTTCGTTTTCATTCAGAAACCACTTCGAAAAGCCTCATTAACTTCGATATTTTCATTAGAATAGCTTAAATTCACCTGTTGCTTAGTTGCGAGCAAGAAGGACCAACTGACAGCATGTTTTTATTTTACCCTCGTTTTAGAATGCAATTTTGTTAAACCTCATATGATCCACAGCGAATCAGATATGTATGAGCCGGAACACTTTGTTATAAACGTTCAACAATGAGTTTCAATCAATGATTTTCACAATAAATTACCGATTTGATTGTTTGTCTTCATTAGTTGAACTCATCCTACCGCATCTTTTCTGATTTTTTGGGTGGTTCTTGTCCTCAGCAGTGGTTCCACTACCTGCACAATATGAAAACTTCGTCCAGCATTTAGGTAAGCCAGAGCTGTACATTGCACAATAAATGATGAATTCGCACTCATTCGTTTCGCTGATCTGGCATATATTTTCGCACACAGTTCGTTGCATAAGTTTATTAAGTAGCAATAAGAGCTCCTCAAATTTTGCCTCCTCTAGGATATTTCCTATCGACGTCACAGCAGGCAAGCTGCTTCGCTGACTTTCCTGTTCCACGCAGTCATTCCTATTTATGAGCACGTATTAGTCAATTACAATGGCATACAATTGCATTAAACGTTTACAACTCGTCATATTCGGGAAAACATTTAAATGGTCCTAGATCAAAATCATTGCAGCAAACTGGGATATCCTATCTTGCATTGTGAGCATTGCTTCACTCTTTTAGCCGCTCTGGAGGTAAATTACGTTCCATTTGTCCAAGCGTCGAGAATGATGGCTCGAAAAGGAGGTGAAGAAGATTACGGAAGTTGTTGATTCGTGTAGAACAACTTTGCATGTTAAAGCATGAAAGGTGGGCGCTGTTTCAGTGGATTACCAGTTCGAATGTTTGTCCAGTGGGCTACAGCGCACAATAGTTCAGTCTGCGCAAGCGTCCACAGAGTTGGTGGTGTTATGGTTTTATTGTATCAATCATTTAACATTCTTGGACACTGCATTTTCAGCATTCAATATTGTTCTCAAGATCAATACAAACAGCAAATGGTGTGAAACGTGATCTACGAATGTAGTTTTGCGAACACTTCGTTAGCTTCAAACATTTCCTTTAAAAAGCTCATTATGAAACCGGAACAGATATGACTACAGAATCATGACTTCTCTTAAAGCGCCACTGACGAAAATATAATTTCATGTTTGAACTAGACTCTCGTCGATATTGTTAGCCAGATTAAATTATACAAAATCTCTGTCACTTTTTTTACGCTTTGAACTGCACAAGTTTCGAAGTTGTCTGCGACCTGCATAGAAATTTGCGATGTTCCACCGTGAAAGGCAATTCGATTGTTACAAAAGTAGCTGAAATTTGTGTGCTGTAAACCCACATATAGCAAACATTCTACCCGCATTAACCACGATTTTGTCTTCCTATTCTTTATTACACTGTTCCTATATTTGATGCATGCTGAAGACAGTGTGAGTAACTTAGTTTTAACCTGTATACATACATTGTACTGTGTTTTAGCTGCACGTCTGCGAATGAATACATCCTTTCCTCCAAAAATTCAAGGAATTTCCTCCTGTAAGGTAGAAGCAGTGATCTTACTGCAATAGTAGAAGTAGCGATCTTACTTTCAAAAAGTAGTTCTGATATGTGACTGTAATGATAAAAGTGAAATTTCTAATGAGCCTAATTATGCAATCTTATTGCACGCACTATGAAATTGAAATCATTTAAAGTGTTTGGCATAGTGTAAAAGTTTCTTTCATGTGTATAGTCTTACAGTTACTCTGGAGAAACCCGGTTTGAAAAATCCTTTTTTTTTTGTAAAAGCTTTATGCTTCTTAATGAAGCGATTAAAGCATTTTCGCATCTATTTGCGATTTGTATGGAAAAATGGCAATATTTTATGAGTCTTTCATGAGTCAATACTGGACTTTTTATGAGTGGATGACAAATTTGTGCTAAATTTTGCGCAATTTGCTAATTCATGCTGACATTGCAAGGAGTACATGTTATGTCGTTTACTGCATATAGCATCCACTATGAACCAGTTAGGCACTTCGGCGTAATAAATTTTTCTTTGTGAATTACCTCAAACGAGATCGGTCGACTGAACAACAATTTTAAAGTCGTTTTGCAATTTCTGTCAAAAGTTCACAATGTCGTGTCTTTTTTTTTCAACAATTTCCCCAGATATTTCAAATTTTTACGGATTTCGCTTATAATCGACCATTCCTTTAAATTGCATATAATTTTGGTGCAAAGTCCACCACGTTTTTTAAAGCGTCCAACATTTTCACCAAAAAACTGCCTTATTTTTTAACAAAGCGATATAGAAAACCCTTCTAATATCTTTATGTTCTGCACTCTGTGTACACTGATTAGCGAAAAGTTGCCGCTTAAATTTCTGTTAAAAATGAATCCACCGTAGAATGAGTCCACTGTTAAATGAATCCACTGTTTACTCATAGTGAATCCACTGTTGAAAATGAATCCACTCATAGTGTATTCTATAACACAATGCGTTTCGTCACATAATGTGCGAAATAACTTGTTTATTCTTTATGGGCATGTGCAAAAGGTTGACGGTGTACATCGATTATGATTGAATATATATGCTATAACGTTTTGAAATTGAAATCATTTAAACGTAAATTTGAAGACATTAAACAGTTCGTTTGTAGAGGGACATAGGGGAGTTTTGAATCACTGAATTTAAACACTTTTTATTTTAAATAAATGTATACGTCTAACGTTTGTATTGAAGAATTCCCTAAATCAAAGGGATGTGAGCAAGGCCTTAAATGCCGTCTTCAACGCGTTTTTTCTGCATTAAAAGAACCTTTCTTTTAGCATTCGAGAGATGTTTACTTGAAAATGTTGTCTAACGAGACAACAGTGATTCATCAATAGATGTTCGCTGAGATGTGAAAATTGGTTTTGCGCAGATACGATCAAGTACATCTGATGTGGCGGTATATGCGATAAAACACGTCTGATCTATCTAGTCGAATATAGATGTAATCAGAAAGGTTAGACAGACATCTACGCTCGTCGTGAAGCATACAGCTGCCGAATACACTTTGCAGCTATGACGCGTCTGACAGGTATTTGCCTACGCTCTACAAATATGTGATGATTTGTGCAGTTGAAGGCACGAATTGACTTGAGGCGACTATAACCTATTGTTTATTGCCTATAACCTATGTTGTAGTCTATACGATGCAATGTATGATTGCATGTGATCAGAATGACTGTGCTTGACATCCAGCACCACCGGTGTGTCCGAATTATGAACGCTTCACTTGCTAGCTTTAGTGTTTTTCTGCTTCACTTTATGTTAAAATATGCAACGCTAATATTATTTATGCTTCGAATGCTTTCTGTTCAAAAATCACCAACTATTGAACTACGTAAAACCGGAAGTATTCTCTAGAACCTTTAAAACAACAGAGCCTTTAGAAGAAATCTTGCTACGTTATACTATTGTGTCCAAGTCGTCTTCTTATTGTCACGGTGTGACTACCGCATACTATTCAGCGGCTAAATACTCATAAAATTTGTGAAACATCGGTAAACGCGACCGGAATCTCATTGTAGTCAGACTTTCTTAATCATAAGTCAGTACCTGAGGCTACGCCTACAACCACCCTGCTCCTTACGTTTGATTTGCCATCCATGATGAACCTGATGGATCAATCTACCGATGGAAAATTTTCTCGGTCTCATCAGCCATAATTTAAAAAATGCTGCTGTTGAAAAAATCTTTTACTACGCAGGATGAATCGAGGGGTTGGAATTCTTGTTGGAAATTTCCACTATGCTCATTTCCACTACTTTCTCATATATAACAAAAATATTTTCAATTAATTAGAGTAGATCGTGTTTCCAGCTTCGGATAAATTTCAGAAGATCGTCTCCTCAGCACAAGCCACGAAAGCGAGTGTTCGATGTACAGTTTATAGAAATAAGCTTGAATTTGCCTGCAGTCTCTGTCGCTGCAGTTTGCAAGGCAATGATGTTGTCGTCGTGACAACATTCTGTTTAAAAGCATGACTTCGGGGAGAAGTAGAATCTGTTGGCTTGCTTGGGTGGCTGCTATCTTCTGGGTTCAAGCTGTACTGGCTTGAAAATATGGCTGGATGGGCTACGTCCGGGGTAGTAGCGAAGATCGAGGCGAATGCTTTGCTTAGCGCGATCCATTCTTGCGCTAATTTCCGACACAAAAAAAAAGTGGATATATGCGTTCCCATTCCTATGGCCCTTCCCCATGCTGGTCCTCGTTTTCATGCACCAGACGGAGAGGAGGAACAGTTGAAGTGATCGACACAAAACGGCTGAAACTGAAGGTAACAGTGGAAAGCATGCTAAAGCATGGTGAATAAGCCAAGTTCATGCTAATGAGTCAAGCGGTTATGAAAATTGGTTGGTGAAAATCGCTTTTTGTAGTCTTGCTTCATTTCCGATATCGAAAAATACTTGCAATAGCATCACGCACTCTCACTGAACCGCATTTCGAACACTCACCACAAAAATTGCAGATCATTGCCCATGGGCATCTGGTTGCTTCATTCTAATTCTACCGCAACATACAAACAACAGCCTAAAATGTACAGGCTGTGAAATATAAACAAGATTAGCTTTCGTTGCACTTAACTGATTCAATGGATGACCACTATGTGCAAAACATCTGCAAACTTTTTTGGCTTCGAGTTCGTATAATTTCCCTCAAGTTTGATGGATTAATTTCAAAACGGTACAGAGGGTTTTGCCATAGTATAAATATTAAATTGCAAATTTTGCTACTCTGCTTTCAGTGATTGCAGAGCTTAAACCACCGGAGAGAAAGTTTGCACATATAACGTCGACAAATACAGACACACACACACACACACGCACACACACACACACACACACACACACACACATACACACACACACACATACACACGCACAGATGCAATGCCGTACTGTTCTCTTTTACAGACAAATTTGGAAGGGCGCAAAAAAATATCTTCCTGAGTGACGCATGACTTGTTTTTTTTTCCCCCATTTTGCGAACACTTTAGCAAAAGAAGCTATATGTGCATTATTATTCGACGAAGGGTTGTGCGCTTGGAACACATCTTTCATGACATCTGTTGAGGCGAAATTGTTCTGAAATTCACTGAACTATCGAATTGTCACCGCATGTTGACGCCACTTCAGAAGTCAAGTGACGTTTCCTGCCATGAATCCCGATTCGTGTGCATATTGCGCTAATTCCAGCATTTCATAGCGTTTCACTTGATTTTCCTTCGCCACTTGCTCCATATTCTGTCGTGAAGTGAATATCAGGACAACAGTAAGCATTGTTTTAATGACGAGCTCATGTATTTTTGACGTTTGTTAAAATGAATCATTTCTGCATGTCGGGAGCGGGTACTGGCTATGGAAAGCGCCATTTTGCCTACTTATGAAAACAAATTTTGTTTTGTTTTGTTTCTGTTTTTTTTTGAAGTTTGTAACACCTGGAGTCGTGGTAACACTTCGTGACTTCGTGTTTTGACCATGACTGTTGCGAAAAGCTTTCTGAGGTCCAGAAAATTTCTAAGCCACCCCCGTTTTCCTCTAATATTGTTGCCTAATTTATGGCAGATCAGTAGAGGCGCCAACTATAAAAGACCTAGGAGAACTTAAGAAAAAATTTCAGGAAGAAAAAAATTTTTGAGAAAAGAAACATTTTTTAGAAAAACTTTCACCAGAATTCGAGAAAAACAACTTCTTCAGTTGACCCTCGCCAACTATCACCTCTTTCTACTTTGTATCGATTTCAGTCATTAACCGCAGGCTTTTTTGAATAAAGACCTATTTGAAAGGCATTGCTGTGCTCAAAGGCTGAGATTTGCATTAAAGTGGCGGTGCTGAATTGCTGTTTGCAGTTGTAAAACATGGTATGAACAGAATGCCAGTTACACAAGCGAAATGCAAGTCCAACCCAACTGAATTTAAAGCTGCTTCGAAGCCAGCTCAGTGTTTCTTGTTCGACATGAAATCTTGTACGAAAGCATCAATGCAAACATCAAAATCTTCATAGGTATTTGCTTCGTTTGAAACGACTGGTTCACATAAAATGTACATGACAGCACATTAAAGTTAGCACTTTCTCAAGAATTTAATGCTTCGAAGACAAATGCACCTTGTCTCGACGCCTTTGCAACGCAGCACATGCATGCCACATGCTTGAAGCCGAAAACAGGCAAAATATTCACAATTTTTGCATAAAGAGTGAGGTTGTCAAAATTTCATGCTTTTAGCGATATAGCAGCCTTTGATTTCGATGCTCCATCGAAATTTTTGTGCGGTCACAGCTATTCAAGGACTTTTATTGATGAAAGCAGTTGCGTGTGCAACATGCAGCTGAATTTTATTTGCGAGGAAAGAATTCCACGTTCACATCTGAGCACTGCAGTTGAACATTATAGATTCTTATTTTCATTGGTTCTTATTGGCGAAGAAAACTGAAGCTTGTTTTTGTACATTTTGACTGCTCTTTTCAAATTTTTATTTCTATTGCTTATCGTTCAACCCATCTTTGAATGACATTCCACTAATGAATTTCGCATGAAAACGACATAGTGGAGAATTAAAGCATTAAACTGTGAGGCTTTTAAAGCGATTATTTTTCCATAAAACATGGAAGAGAATCGGTAAAGTCGAATTGCTTAGATTAGTGATAATTTTTTGTGGAGAACTTAAGCATTGTTAACCTTCACGTTTTTCTTGAATAACGAATATTAGGTTCCTTTTGCAAAGGAATTCGCTATTCTCTCGGATTTCTCTTTTATCTGGAGTGCAAAGCGCACCCTTCGTGAGAGACACAAAAGTAGTTCATAGTAACGAACTTGTTTGTTAGTCATAATATGTAGTACGGTTCCTGTAACGTAATGAGATGAATAGTTGCATCAATTGCGTTGAAATGAATCAGCTATGCTTTTTTCTCATAGCACTGCCTATAGGTTCTCCTCAGACACTCATTCATTCTCATCTCGTTCCACCGTCTTCCTCCGTCCAAATAGAGACTCTTTCGTTTGAGTTTCCTCTTTTCTATTCAAAGTTGGAAAATGTTACATGCGCTACGGGGAACTGAGGCAAACTTTTCGCATCTATGAATGGTCTCTTTAAACGATGTCTTCAGCACTAACGTGTCTATCGTCTAACTGACAGCCTGCGTAAAATGCTGAACGAGTGGCGCCCTATTCACATGTTCTTATCACAAAATTGATATATGCTTGTGAGTGTGCACAGTTCCTGTTTCATTAAGGAGAGCATTTTTCCACTGATGTTTCAGGTTCACTCAATGGCAGAAGTAAAAAGTGGTGTTCATGGAGCAAAAATGTTCACCAATCAACAGAAGAAAATCTTGAAAACCCTGTGTGGAAGATTCTCAAATGACTAAATGAGAAAAAAATTGGCAAAGAAATTTCTTTCAAATTAGGCCTAATCTTCGGCTGTGCTCAACTCCGTCAGAAATGATGACCACACTATTTTATTTTCAACTTTTAACTGCAAGGTTCAAAGTATGGATGTACGTTCAATTTGGGCATCACTGAAAGTGGAATTGCGAGTTTTTGCGGGATGTACATAGGGTGACTACCCGTTCCATGTTGTTAAATTATCTTTTCACTTCGAAGAGCTCTATAAACATTTAAATTCGTCTGGAAATTTGCACATTCTACAAGCATCACAGTCCAGAATGGGAGGAGGAGGGACTAAGGGGCTGCATGAGTGGTTTCTCCGAAATGGGAGTATATTATGACGTATTATCCGTTGTCTGCATACTCGATGAAACCAGCCGATCTTAGAAGCGGAACAGCGAAAGCGCGTATCGTGTTAACTTTTATGTTGCACTGGACGACATATTCAGGCCACAACCGTTCAGGGCAACTTCTTGTATGACTAAGAAAACAACCCCATGGGCTATCTTCAAGAGCGCAAAAGTCTCTAAGCTTCCATTCTTCGTGTGATTGTTTATAGTGAATTTTTTTTTCTCAGTGCTGCTATGTGAATTTATTTGCATTGAGAGTTTCCACTCAGATTTATCTAGCTCAAAGATTCCGTGATAAATGGAACAAATGAAACGATGATGAATTCATCAATGCATTAGTCACACATGATCATGAAAACTTTTGGATCCAAACGGTATGGTCTCTTGTCACGCTGTTTATTAATAATCAGCTTTCTGAACTTTTAGCAGCTTTCAATACTTGGATTCACATAGATGCATCCTCACCTCGTTCATCCTGCCCCTTCCATTTGTCTTGCAGTATTTTTGGTCGAAATTCCCGCCATAATATGCTGGAAAATTCAAAATCCTAGAATCTTTGATGAAAAAAAAAAACAGTGGAAGATGGCAGACTTCGGTGACTTTTTTGGCTGAACTACCGAGTCATCACGAAATAAAGTAGCTTTAGCAGTTTTTCTCCCCCACTTCCACTTTTACCATCGAAAAAAAAGCAGAAACCGGTTTCTGCTTTCACGATTTGCCAAGAGGAAGGGCAGGCATCGTACGTCGCAAAGAATTGAACATGTCCGCTTTGAATGTGAAGATCGTGGCTCATCATGCTGACGCTAGCCATATTTTATTCTACGAAAGCGTTCTCCTTCGAGAAAGCGCCTTTTGCCAGCAAACGGACTCGGTGCTTTTTTTGCTTTCTTTGTTTGTTTTTTTTTTCTTCATTTTGCATGCACAACATCTATCTACAGTATGAAATATGGAGATGACTCATGCTTCCACTGTGTGTCATGAATAATCCGCCGTACTATTCTTAAGCGTCCTCCGAGTGCTCGCAATATTGCCCTCTAGGACCATTATACAGCGACGTTGTTCGGTGATTTGAATAAAATGGTGCCTACCACTCGTAGAAACGAGCGGAACTTATCTGCGACGTTTTGCCTCACCTTTGTAGCTGTGGCCGGATTTCCAAACTTGAGGAATGGGAGTCGAATAATCGATGAGTCGATACTTCGCATAACAAGCTTCTGTCATTCCCTACTTTGAAGGACGCACCAAACTTATTCGCATCATTGGTTCACTTGAGGGTTTTACTCTAACAAGTTTCGGAACCAAGTACACGTCACCAAAGCATGCAGACGATGGTCCCAGCATCACCTCCATGAGCTTATTTTTTATGAAATACATGCACATATTAAGCTTCCAAATATATGTAATTAGTGACAATAGGTAATTCTTACGGCTATGAGCGATGAAGGCTCCAAGGAAACTGATACGGCCATATTCGCAAGGTGAGGCACACAGTAACAGCAAACAGTGTGCAGTAGTAACAAAGAGTTGTTTGGAGCCTGCGGAAGACGTGTTGTAATGGCTGGGAAGTGGGAATTTTCAGTGTGTGAGGCGCGGCTTGTTCGGAGTGCAAGAGCCGCAGATCGATAGAGTGGCTACAAGCGTATGCGTTACAATGAAGCACAAATGGCCGAGAAGGGTGTTGCTCTCTCCTTTCGCACATTCATTTCGCCTTCTTTCACTTCTCATTTATTCCAATCCCTTCGGATTTTTCTTGATAGCTGATCTCCGACATCGTCTTGCCAAGCTGCCAGAGCAAAAATCAGAGGACATGTACGCCAGTCGCGCGAGGATTTTTGTTGTTCGTCTGGGATGATTCATCCTTATGCGTTGTTCCACTTCATTTCATTGGCGTTCATATGAAATTCCAATCCTTCTTAAGCCTCGTTCCTTAACCTCACTTCCATGTTGTTGCGTTGGTAATCTTCTCTAAATCACACGATACTGAAATCTCCAAGTCGTTGTTTGTATACGTAATGTGAAACACCAATGATGCAGTCAGTGGAGGGGTGCATATCAAACAGAAGAAAAGACATCAGCGCACAGCAAAAGTTGTGCGCTGAAGTATCGATGAAGTATTTTTCAAAAAAATTTCACACACGAGGCATCAATTTGTCCCGAGAACGAGCCCATGGTTACGTTACGCAAGTGTGATGTGAAGGCGTTTCACTTCCGCCTCGACATCTTCCTGCAATTTTTTTCGTATTTGAAAACTTTTATTGTTTTGTCGTTTCATATTCCCTTCAGTGCTTCTCAATCTTCACACCTATAACAAAACGAAGCTGTTGAGCGTGTGCATTAGCACATCAACATCGTCACAGAATCTCTTCTTTCTCCGCCAATCTTATTCTAATATTTTTCCATTTATTTGGGTGTCTCGTGTAGAAAAACAGATGATCCTGTGTGTGAGAAGTGAGAAGTAAAGAAATAAGAATGCCGTTTCATCTTGTTTCATTTCATTTCATCTCCGCTCATTCATTCACCGCGACAGGCATGGAGCGTCTTTATGTGGTGCATCGCAAAGTATTTGAAGAAGCGAGCCGTGTCACGTGATTGTGAACAATCTCTGGCAGTAGACGATTTTTAGGTTTTGCAGCACCGGAAGTTGCTGCTACTAATTTGCTGTGATTGTCATGTTCTGCAGAGACGTCACACCCTACTTGTCTCTTATCTGTGGCGATTTTATTTTGTAAAGTTCCGTTACGTGTAACAGTTTTCTTGCCCCGTTGTGTTAGAACGCCGTTAAAAATTTTGCGTTAGTTTATTCAGCAAGGCATTCGTTGAGAATAAATGTCTCTTCATATCGTCTTTTCTTTTCTCGATTCACAGATTCTCTGACCTCGTCCTTTCTTGCATCTTTCATAGAGGTTCACTCTATCTCTCCGCAGGTCGGCCTCTACCACTCTTACCTGTCCACGGCCTCCATTCTGTAATTCTACTCCTCCAGTCATCACTTTTCATTCCGAATTTTCACTTGTACTTCCTCATTTTGTCTCCATCACTGAATCCCTCACTTTTATTGCTTCTCCGAGGCATTCGTCGATTTTCCTCTCAACGAGTTCATTCTATGTTATGAACTTTCCATCTAAGCTTTTGCCATTGCTCAGAGCTTTCGCACTTTCTTTGTGGTCATCCATGTCGCGCCTTAGAGAATATGCCATCATGCTTTTTTTCATTAACTTCCTTTTTGAACTCATCGGCAGGTTTTTCAAAGTGTATAATTCTTAAAAAATAAAACAAGCGAAACCTTCACACGAGCAAATGGCTCGATTTACCAACGGCTGTGGATTCCACAATTTTCGCGAATTCGAATGCCGTTATTTCGCTGATTTTTTCTTCTCTTCCATCTTGTTCGGCAACATCACCTGTATAATGTCATATTTGCTGATTGTTGATTGCTCCGAGGCAATGTTTGATAATTTTTTGAAGGCTCGTAGAGATGTTTTCACTCGCAATCACCGTTATCAGCAGAAACGTTCTTATTATGACGGAAATGACGGACTGTTGACTAATACTTCCTCTCCCCTTTGCAGTGAGATGTCAGATTGTTTGGATATGCCACAGAGTGGCGAAATATGACCTCAGGAGAGGCAGAAAAATATCCTTCGGACGTTGACTGTTCGCCTATTATGAACCTTGTATTTCTCGTTCTTGTGCCAACGGTAATTTTTTTCCTCGGATTTCAAATAGGTTTCGTAGTGAACCTTTCTTATTATACGTCTTTTCCGTATCTAATTGTCACTATTTTAGAGTTACTTAACTCAATGTGCAGCTGTTGGCGTCACTCACTATTTGGCCAGAGTATTGCTCTATGCTTACCGCTGGGTTCGGTTCATTTTTGGGGTTTAATTTATATATCTTTGGCGGACATCAGCAAGAACCAGCATTATTCCTTGCAGACGAATGTCAGGTTTTGCAAAAATGAAAGTGGGAAGTAGAGGAGACGGAACGGCACCGGCGACAGTCGAGATGTGACATCAGTTTACTCCGGCCTTATTCTTCGAGAACGCCTCAAATATGAACGTATTTCTTCATTAGTTCCACAAAATCCCCTCGTTCGTTTCGAACAAATGATGGACATTTTTAAAAATAAGTAAAGATAAACGCCTTTGTATTCCATAAGGCATGCAATGTGCTCAGCTGTTTCTATAATCGCAGTTATCGGATGGTGATTCATTCTAAAAGAGTTCCATGATGGCAGCAAATATGGTTTGATCATTGTGTATATCCCGGAGTAGGTACATTTATCGGAATATTTTGAAAACGCTGACAACCGGCTACCTGGTCTGAGTTTGGCCGATCGTTTCTTTGTCGTTATGCTTCATCTGTGGTAGTAACCGTGGCACATCCCCACTTCTTGGAGTGTTTTAGTTTTCATCGATTTTGTTAAACAGATACAAAGATATTATTATAAGCATGCGTTTTCCCAGTTTTAGAATCCTGTTTGTAGAGACATCTAAACGAGGGCATTTTGATTTGGTATTTTTATGACCGCCGCATACATATCTGCATAACAAGATGGAATCATATTTACTGACCTTCACATGGAGTCACAGTGACCGCTTGATTACCGTTGATAGGTTCCATCTGAAATACTTTCGTCTGCGATAGGAATTTGTCTAAAACCTTCGCGCCATCTTCCGCCTGCTTTTGCTTTGTTTTCGGCTAACGAGGTCAATGAAGTCGTCCGAAATTTTATGAGCCCTTTTTCGCATTCTTGCAATTTCCCTTCTGCGCCTTCTTTTTCAGAATTTTGTGTAGCTGTTTTGAGAGTCCATTCAGATTTTTCATTAGGGGCTTTAACCCAGAGTCGTTGAGTGTTCAGTACGTCACTTCCAGGATCCTTTTCTTTTCTTTCAGCAGCTTCCTCGGTCCTTCGACTAGTGGAGCTTGACAGATGAGTTTTTTTCTGTCTTTACTGCCGTATATTCCTGCTTTATTTCACTCAATTCCCGAAAATATCGATTGTTTCTTTTCACATCCAGGTTCTACATTGTTATTTGAGAATCTCAGTCGACCCTCTTCCTATCATTCGAATGCAAAGTCTGAGGTTTCCCTCCCTTGATAAGTATTTCTCAACAACATTTTTGCTCATTTCCTACCGGAATGTTCAACGAAATTTATCAGTGGTTGCAACAAAAGCAATCAAAGAAAGCGCTGCTTTCGACATGCAAATTGACACATAGAGCATCATAAATCTGTTGTTTCTGTTATCGTAGTTTAAGTACTTCGTGAGATTATTCGATGTGAAGTATTCAGAGATAAGTTGACTCACTTATACGCATTTATATCTTCTGAGGAAAGAAGAACGTTCTTGCAATTTTTTTCTGTCTTTACTGCCGTATATTCCTGCTTTATTTCACTCAATTCCCGAAAATATCGATTGTTTCTTTTCACATCCAGGTTCTACATTGTTATTTGAGAATCTCAGTCGACCCTCTTCCTATCATTCGAATGCAAAGTCTGAGGTTTCCCTCCCTTGATAAGTATTTCTCAACAACATTTTTGCTCATTTCCTACCGGAATGTTCAACGAAATTTATCAGTGGTTGCAACAAAAGCAATCAAAGAAAGCGCTGCTTTCGACATGCAAATTGACACATAGAGCATCATAAATCTGTTGTTTCTGTTATCGTAGTTTAAGTACTTCGTGAGATTATTCGATGTGAAGTATTCAGAGATAAGTTGACTCACTTATACGCATTTATATCTTCTGAGGAAAGAAGAACGTTCTTGCAGGAACATTTTCAGTAATAGTTTGTCGCAGTGTGGCTATATGGTTCTCGTGTTGTTACTCGGGCGTTGTAGGAAACTCCGAATGAAGCATCTCATAGCTGCACCAAAATCTTCCGCCAAGTGGAACCTTCGGCGCATACGTCCTATTTTTTGGAGTCGCTTCCACAGACTCTCCCACCGACATCGTTGTTCAGCCTGCACTTTTATCTCTTGCAAAGTTGGTTATAATCGAGAATAGTACGCTAAATTGCCAAAGAGTATTTTCATCTGCCTGGATTTGGGCAACCACAGAATAGCCGAAATTGATGTTCGGAGTGGAAAGTGTCCCATCTCGGTAAATTTTTTTGATCATATGGCGTGCCACTTGAGAAAATAACCAAACAAACAAGATCACATCTGCATACCTCTTTGCAGTTAACAGGTGGTGCGGCTTTGATTGCAGCTCCGCGGTTCCTATTCCCTTTAAGTCTTTGCTGCGAGGATTTTTTTATTTTATTTATTTATTTATTTTTTTACATTTTCGCGCTAAGGTGTTTTCATTTGGAGCAAAAATTTCCAAAGGATTCGTAATGAACTTTGGCCTTTCAGTTGGTTGATATCTTGTGCCTGAGATTCCACTATGTTGTGTTCCAGATATGCTTCGGGTGAGCGAAAGCAACATTTGAAGAGCAGCTTTCTCTATTGTTTCTTGATGTTCCGTTTGTTACGTATACTGATATGTCGACCCAAGTAACCTTCAGAACAGCTTGTGCGCTTAGATGCCTTATGCAGGGCAATCGATGACGCTTTCAACTCTTTCCACTCACCTGTGCTTACCTGTTGTTGTTTTAAAAAGAGCGGAAGTGGAAGAACCTTTGTTTTGAAGAATGCGGCTCTCTCTCAGTAGTGAAGTAATCGTTCCCACGAAAACATCTAATTTGCTCACGAGGTGTAGTCTCACGTTGCAGCGTTCGGAGGGACTTTCGTGTATTCAGAAAACGTTTATGCCTTCTACTTATTCATTCAGCGTGAAACATTGGATTTGCATCAAAATCAGATCAGCTAGGGAACAGCATTTAACTCGTTTTCTTTGAAAATTTGATTGCTTTTATTTGCCTTTCGCAAATAAAGACGATTTAATCTAATTTACTTCAGTTGAAAAAAACTATGTTGTCTGATTCAAAAGGAAATATTGTCGGTGGGGACAACAGGTCACATCGCGACTGCACTGCTGATTGGAGTCAACTGCCACTTTCAAGAATACTTCCCTCCTATGCGATCGATGGCTTCTAATAAAGAAAATCTCAAGATTTCCCATATGCTTTCACATATGCTTGATCCAAGCTTATTCACTCAGATCATTGAAAATAAATACTGCCTCCTCAAGGAACAAATACAATGACCTGTTTTCCACTTGAATGCAGCTCGTCTGCATCTTGCTGTGATGTTTGTACTCCGCGATAATATTGGCAGTCGCTTTCATCAGTGCGATATAACAGAAAAAATTGGCTTTTCTTGATTGGTTTTATATTTTTCTTTCCCACATTTCTCATCTTTTTTCTCTTCACTTTGCCTTTTTTTTTGTTTGACAGTTTCGTTAAGTTTGCATTTCCTCCTTGTTGAAATAAGCGGAAAACCTGAAGTGTGCATCTTGGAGAGGATAGGAAACTCTTGGTTCTTGACGGACGATTGTTTCGTTCCATGAGGTTTCGGCAACGAGGAGGCGCTTCCTTCCGGGCAAGTAAGTTGCAACCTTCTGGGAACGAGGAAGATCGGCCCCCTTCATAGATACGCGTTTTCCACTTTCTATCGATAGGTTTTGTGTAAGTAACTTTGCATATGATGTAGCAGGCCTCATTTTAAAGTCATTCGGAGCTTCAGTAGAGCTTGTTCTTTGGGGACTATGTACTGAGCATTTGTCCAGTGCAATATCGATTCACTTCGGTTTTCATTGTTTTCTCTCGCTACCACTTATGCTCGCTAGTGTGTGTTTTCCAATCATGGATAGGATCTTACACAAAGGATCGAAACGGAAGCATATTGACTGAATGCACTCTAACCGTAGAAAGAGGCGGGATAATACTCTCGCCACACAGCGATAAATGCCCGCCTTCAGCTGTCAGCAGCTAGGTCCGGTCAGCTTTTCGTACGATGCTTGCACGTTTTTGTATGGCTACGTTACAGCAACATCATGTCTCATGGTGAGTTTGCATGCTTCTTTCTTCCGTTTGTTTCACTGCTGGAGCCTATAAAAGAGATGCAGGAAATATATCGCTAATCGAGATCGCAGTCATTTGCGTCCCAATGATTATCATCTTCACGAATTTTATACAGTTGAAGGCGACTAAGAAGCAGTTTTGAACCGGTCACCTGCGACCCAAGAAAACATTTGTGGTGTAGAGAGCTGCGTAGTTTGAACGCCACATTGGAAAAAGTTTGCGTAACTATTTTTCGTTGTTTATTTTCTTTCTGATTATCGAGAATTGGACCTATTCAATCAGTTGAACTGCAATAAGCATACGTCATGTCAACTACACCTTCACGCAACTGCACTTGTTTTGCAACACTAAAACGTTTTTATGCTCAACAAGTTTTGTGATATTAACGCTCTTAAGATTCAAACACGAATATGTATCTACGGGCCTTGCCAGTTCCACTAAATCTCGAACTCTTCTTTGCACATTGACCCATGAGTCTCATAGAGTCCGAGAGATGGATTAGTAGATGAGGGGAACTGAAGGAGGTTAGTAAGCAAATGCCAAAAAAGCCCTCTTATGCTTCTACCCGAGCACATGATGGAACAAATTCGCTTTAATAGTGCAAAATTTTGCAGTTAACTGCTGTACGATATGGAAGACTTTATAATAGTATTCGATATTATTTGCAGTTTACAAAGATTTCATATCCACTTTTCTTGAGCACCGCGAAATTCTCTTTTCAATACAGAAAGTGTTTAGAGTGGTCCCGTACCCAATTCAGTGATTGAATGCAATGGGGGCGGCACTTACCGCATATACCTCCCCCCCCCCCCCCCCCCCCCCCCCCCCCCACCCCCCCCCATCCTTCGTCCTGTGTTCGACGCTCATGCCGATGCGTTTACAACAATTTCGTAAAATTGCAATCATTATACTCCACACGTAAATTGGCGCTTAAACTCAGTTCCATTCCGGACGAACATGTTCTAAATGCCTGTTCGATGTACGAATTTGGTCTTTAATTTTCATTATGTGCTAATTTCTCGCGGCGCTCATTACAAGGTGCTTTGTTACTGATTAGGATATTTCAACAGACGGTTGTTGTGAAAGGTTGAAGCGCAAAGTGTATGTGGAACAAGTCAAGAACACAATGATTTGCTATGGTTTCTGTTGAAACCGCTACTTGTTCTTTCGCTAGTCCAACCCGTGACATTTTTTCACTTGTTTATCCGAGAGTAGCCTTCACTTTTCGCCAGTAGATACAACGATTTATTGTAATTTTCAATAAAAGCACTACTTTTCTCTCCTCATTCTGCCATGACATCACCGCATTTCCAAAATTGTTGCTTCCCATGTTCAATTTGGCATAGTTTCCATTGTGATCGGCTGATTGCTTCAGTTTCTATAGTAACAAACTGACAACAATCAAAATAGAATTCTGCCTCGATTTAAAGCATTTTTTCGGTATCCAACTTCAGTTACGTTATTTCCTTGCATATGAGAAAGCAGTTGCTTATTACCTACAAAAACTGTCGTGAATGTTACAAATATGGGACTCACTATTTCGCCCGAAAACTAAAGGAAGTTTGATTATTGAAGAGGAAGCTGTATGGCACCGGTTCTGCTTTTTGTCATCAAAAAACAAAGAAATTCTCGAAAATTCTTCAAAATCCTTGTGGCAATTTATCACACAACAAGTTCATCATAGTGTTATCGTTATATCGGCAGCTTGTTTGTCACTGGGAGCGCTTCCTTCGTCGGTATTACCATCGTGCTGTGTTCGCCTTTATCTTTCCCTGAGAATCAGACACTGGAGCATCCTTCATTGGGGAATGTGCTACTATATAACGTGTACTGGGGGATCTACCTTTTTACACGATGGAGTCTTACATCGTCTATTGGTTCTTATCCTGTGGCTGGCTTCATCGTCAGAATGTGGAAAGACCTAGTATTGTGGAAAAGGCTCCTGTCTTAGAAAGCTGCAGTGGTTGGCAACAAAGTGGTTTTAATTTAACTGTTAAGAAGCAGATAGTAGTCGTTACGAAGAAATTTGATATTTGGATCGATGATCATCGCATCTGCAAAAAATGGGGAAAATGAGGATTGCTTTGAGAGATAAGTGGTCGAGAGGCCGTAAGAAGCCAAAACTAACGCCTCATCATGGTCTTGTTTCAAAGATCATAACAGTTATTGTATTTATGCTGCAGCATTTTCCTTCATAAAATTCAGCAATGCTATAGGAATCAGCAGGCTCATCGATTAAAAAGCTGCAATACGACAACGTCAGCACCATTTGAGCTTCATCGTAAGAAAATCACCATAAGTCTGTCGTTCCAATTTTTATATTAACCGCCAATGTTATTTTTGCTAAAGGTCTATGAGTTGCGCAATGGTTGATGACTTCTTGAGTTCATTTTTGTTTGAATCTCCCTTATGAATTCGAGTGATTTAAGTGATCGTTTAAGTGATCGTTTTCTTCCACTGACTTGCCTTACTGCATCACGAAATTTATGAATTGTGTTGTCACAACCCTTTCATAGTGCTCAGCAAGTGCAGTGTGCTCTGTGTTCGAAGTTAGAGTGTGTTCGCAGATGTGTTCAGGATTTATTTCGAGCAACTAAGTGACTGAAGTTTGTGCGATCTGCAATCATTGATGCAATGCATGATTTCGACTAGCATGGTTCTGCAAAGGTTTCTTTCATTTCTGTATATGCTTAAAATGGCATACATTACAAAGGTGTTATGAAATGATTGATGAAGACCTGAATTTCATACATTTCATTTTCATTTCCGGCCCGCATAAAACCATAAAAAAACCATAAAATACTGTGAATGAGCAGAAAACGTGGTACTCGAAGTGCAAAAGTTTAATAAGGCTTGTTCACTCTACATTCGGCATATGTGGAAAGTTGCGCATTCTATGAATGATTTTGATGCATCGATGAGCGAAAAATGCATAATAGTTGCATCTTTGACAGATGTGAATGCATTGACGATATCGATTTACACTACGTTCTCTTGATAACGATTGTTCCCATCAATCTACTGCACTGATTTTTCGACATTTTTATGCGTCTGAAAAGAAAACATTCTTTGAACCTGCTGGAGGAAGTGGCGTGCCTAGTCGTCAGCCAATAAAACCTGACTCATTGAAAAATTATCCACTTACTCCAAGACAAGTCTCAAAATGTGTTAAATCTAGTTAATTCCAACTTTAGTGATCGCGCAGAGACAGCGTCCAATTTCTTCGAAAAGCAAAAAAAAAAGAAAAAAATTTTAAAAAAATTGCAGCATTTTGTTGCGTTGCGGATTTGTTGTTTCGTTTTGAGACTTTGCAAGCTTCTCTCTTTTTATTCCTTTTGAAAGGAGCGAGAGCAGCCAATGTGCGTTTCATTCCTTTTTTGCTGGCCACTTGCCTGTCAGCTATCGATAACCGAGTACAGATTAATCTGTCGTTTTCTAAAGAACAACTTCCAGGAGCAATTTCGTCGTGAACAGAACGTGTTATAATTTCGCACATTGCCACTTTTCAACTTTGTAACTATGGTGCTCCTTAACCTCCATTCTTATGAAATTGTCCTTCACCCTCTAAAACGTCCTCCTCAGTGTATTGACTGAAACTGACTCTACTTAGCGTTTTCCCAGAATAGCTCATTGCAACATTCAGTGTTTGTTCTATGTTTGATGCTTATATGCCCCAAAATCTATGAGATTTCGTGAAATGTTGCGGTTTAGAGATAAAGGGTTGTAATAGCTATAATAAAAGATGAAGAAATTCAAGTGTCGTAGAATTTTACTGTGCCGATTCTTAATGGCTTTATTTGCAGCGCTCACATTTAAGCACTGCTACCGATTTTATGTTGCAATTTTTATCACGCTTATAATTTTCTTAATAGTCACGATTTGAGCCGCGTAAACGGCTATCGAAAAAACCACCGTATTTAGGTGCTCTTGATAACGGGTGATATGATGCGACTTTTAGATTTTTATGGGAACAAAAGATGGGACCGGCCGAAGGCAGCAAAGAGCACAGTTCATACATTCAAGAGTCAAGCTCGGAAGGAAATTATTACGACAATGTGGCGAAAAATCAGGCAAGCGCGTGATTTATGCTATTATGAGGTTCGATGAGTTGCAAATAATTGCCCTATCGGATACGATTGATTCAGGAGATATGGGCGTTGTAAGTCCCTTCTTGACCACAATTTTGCCTCAAGACCAATTTAAAAAGCACAACGTTTACAGTCTGCTGTGATAATGCCATACCGCGGTGATTCTTGGTGACATGGAATGCTAGCAAAGTAAATGTATCGGCTATACCATGGCGCGTTGTACCTGTCTATGGGAAAACGAAATTTTCAAAAAGCCACCGTTGGAGTTCATTACCTATGAAGATGCAGCGAAATACCGTAGATGCTCCTATACACAACATTTTTACACAAGGCGCCGCTGTAATCCTCTACCAATGAATGGCATAACTCTATTTTCTGCTGTGCGAGTGCCTGTCTGGGAAACGAAGTATGAATATAGGAGGCGTTAGTAACAACATCTCGTTCATGTGAGTTGACAGCTTAACACGGTTCGCATAGAACGTGTGGTACTTGTCATCGAAAATACCCTATGCTTCGCTCTCTTTACATCGCACTACTTTTACTTTATGCTGATCATTGGGAGCTCCCATTTTGTTTACGCACCAAGCAAGGTGCCCACCATTTGCAACTCCTACTGGCACAAGTACCTCCCAGTGAAAAGTCAACACAATAAAAATTTCACTGGCAGTCACAGGCAATTGCCACCATTTGCACGAGAGATTTGAGGTGCTAGTGGTTTAATAGGGTGTGATAGGAAGTCCGTATGCAGACAGTGAGGCGGACATACTACTCACCCAATGATAATGGATGGAATTAAGCGATGACAAAATTTAATTAGATTCCATTTCGCAATCACATGCTGTTTTACAGCAGCAAGGCTGTAAGTTATATTGCTTGTGCGTTTTTGCTTAATGTTTTAAGGGAAATAGGTTTTTCTTAAATATGCTTTGTTACCCCATATGGAAGAGCCATTATGTCGCCGGTGTTAGCACATTTGTGCCTTCAGAATGCAACAGATATGTTTTGTAATTTCGTGTAATGCAATTCCCGCATTGCGTGATGAGCCAAACTTTGAGAGAATCTCGCAGGACATATACCATAGAAATTAGCTATACGGTACCGTTCGCGTTTACGGACTATCTCTCCTGCACATTAATTGAGCGCCATATTTCTAAATTTTCTGCTCTTATTCTTTTATAAACATGGGGGAGTTTGCTGGACATGCGTTCCCCATTGGAATCCTGGACGAATAGGTACATATACGTCTCGAATTCTATGCTTCGATGCTCCTATACAGCCTAGAGTGACATTTCCAAAGGATGCTGAACTGAGAGCCAATTACGTCTGCAACACGTTTCTGTGGCATATGTTCACTGTAGAATACGGTAGTGGTGGACAGCGATGAGGCAAGTTAACACGAGCGGGAGGCATTAAATGCCTAAATTTTACATAGAATCCAGTGTTTAGGTGATATTCGACGAGGAATTTGGACTATTTACGAAATCGCGCCGATCAACGACTAAACAAGCGATCGCTACTCGCATAAGTGAAAATTGCAGAATACGACCATCGAATATATGCGATGCTATTCTCAATTTTGTTCCCATCCTAAGGTGGCTTCCCAAATACAACATTCGACAGAATCTCTTTTACGATATCGCCGGCGGATTGACTGTCGGTATTACGAATGTCCCACAGGGTAAGCTGTCCGTAGCGATTTGCCATCAGAAGGTTACTTTCATTACTCACGTGGCATCCATATTGCTAATTTATGTTGCAAGACTCATCGATGGAAAGTGTCACGAGCACTAATAATGCTAAGATTGTCGCACAGTAGAAACAAAATTTATTTACTTTATGAATGTCTTGACTAATGCGCACACACTAATTAAAGACGAATATGGTGTGTGGATTGAAGCAGTCTTTTATTCGGCCAATGTTCTCTTCCTTAGAACATTTTACTGCCGCGTAACATCGTTTACGGCATACTGCATAGTTAAATGGGACGGCATTTATTCGAATCTTTATAACAGACTAGTTGTGAAGGCAATACTTCACTATTATCTGCCTCCTCAAAACAGGCGGTTATCGCTGCCCATCTCCTTATCTCCGGACTCCTCGCAATCCTGTGCAGCGGTAATACGAAGCTTTAAGAAACTTTCATTTAAAGATAACTTCTGAAGAAGTTACGCCACTAGACTATTCCTCTTTAAATTCACTCGGAAAGTACTACGTAGTTCGAACCCGTCGCGAATGGTCAAAAAACATCAACATTGTTGAACATTCGCATATGCGCATTTCTAAAGTGCGTATAATTGCACGCTTCTTGGTGAGGAATTTACGTTTATGTATGGATATAACTGCTGGCGTTCAAACGCTGTTTCATCATTGTCGCAATTTCCAGGTATGGCTTACGCGTCTCTTGCCGGTCTCAGTCCTATCAACGGGTTATATACTTCGTTCTTTCCTGCAATTGTCTATATGTTTTTTGGTACTTCAAGGCACAATTCTTTAGGTTCGTTCTTCAGATCCCTTCTTGAAATTCCTTACTTTTGCAATGATAGTATCTCTCCACTAAAGTTTACTCATGAAAACAGAAATCTCGCCCTACGCCGAACAGCTGTTGTTAATTCATTCAGTTGAGGTCCGATTTACCTCTGAGCCTTTATTCCAGGTGTGTTCGCAGTGGTAAGCCTAATGGTCGGTAGCACTAATATTCGACTCTCGAAGCAACTAAACAGTTCTTCAGAAGCTGATGATAATTCGAACCTAACGTCTTTATTGGATATCATCACTTCGGATTTCCCGCAGACGAAACCGATTGATATTGTGATGGCACTGACGCTTTGTGTCGGCTTAATTCAGGCAATTTTTTGCTGTGTTGCGAAAATTGAATATGAGCATTTTTTGCGTTTTTAGGGCTCCATTGGAGAAAGCAGTGATGAGCCAAAACTTTTTATAATGAAAAGTTTGCGACAAAACCGCAAAGACCTTTCTGCGAAAATTTGCAAGTTGAGGATTTTTATAAGAGAAGAGCTTGCCATCTTTGTATTTCCTTATTCAGCTCTTTCAATAATCCGTATCTATAATCTCTTCGAACATGATGCGACTATTTTCTCAAAAGATTTCTTAGAGTTACCATGATGATAAAGATCTAGATCCCATCGCTTTTCTGCAATTTGTTGTGCAAGCACCTAGAATATCTTAAAAGTAAACCCTCTAGCGACACAACACAAAGCCCCCGCAAATCTTCCTCCTGTTGTTCATCCGTTATTTTAACTAGGCTGTTTTTGATTGTTTTAGTAACTTGTGTGAATATACTTCATAGAAAAACCTACCTTCAAATCAGTGTCAGTTGAATTGCTTATTACCTAGCTGGTATACCGGCGTATTTATATTGTCTCGCTTGAATTTTTGAAGACCCTCCTCTGCACATTAAGGCTTGTTGTCGTTTAGAGTGTTTTCATCATTGGAATTTTATCGCTTATCAAGACAGGAACAAATATTTTTGAAAGCTATACTGAGTGTTTACCCGCAGAACAAAGCACAAAGAATCTGGACAGCATGGCGATTGAAGGAATTTCGATTTCCAGCTCGTTCGATTTTTGCGCATTCGTTTTGAAATCATTTTAGTGTGGAAATTAATGGGACCAACTTGTTAAGCACGATAGGCTGCAGCTTTCACACTTTTCGTGAAAGTTTTTTTATGGTTCACAGTGGCACTTTGTCCAATTTCATCTTGTCTATCGTGTAGCCGAACATAGTTTCTTATTTACACAGTATGCGCATATACAAAACAATATTTTCGCATTCTGTGATGGAAGGGGAGCGGAGTAATGAGCGGCGGGGTTGCTATCCTATTTCGTTAAAGTTCAGCGGGTTCTTTGAGAGAGAGAGAGACAGAGGAACTAACTGAGATAGAACGTGATGAACGGTTTGTTCGATATGCATGCTATGAACTTGTCAATAAGCATTTATTGGTCCAAAATTGTGAGGGATTTAGTTGACGATGGCAGTTTTGCGACTCGACTTCCTCACTGCTTACATGTCTGATCAAGTAATCAAAGGTTTCACTACGGGCGCAGCTGTTCACGTTTTCGTCGCACAGCTCAACAAAATTTTCGGCGTTACACTTCCACGACATAGCGGTTTCGGAAAGCTCCTCAGGGTGAGTGATTCATTTTACACTAATATACGATTCGCATTGTCCTTTTGCGTCGTCTGGAATCCTCTGGAAGATGAAAATTTAACCATTTTAATCACAAAGCTCTCTCAAACAAAATTAACCGACACATCTGAAATTGTTTTTTCTCGTCTCCTCCATCTAAAAAAAAACGTTATCTTCCGCCATTGAATTCTTGCAGTAAAGCTTGGCTAATAACGCATAAATACGAAACGATTCCAATTGTTGAGCATTGTCATACAGTAAATGCAAAGTTACATAAGATGCATCAAAGATTCGTAAGAGTGCCTGAAGTTCTATCTGAGACGGTAGAGATTTGCATAGAAGCTGATATGCTAGCTGTATATGTATCTGCGTCGCTTTCTTGAACTGAATAGGATCGTTTACCTATCGCTAATTAATAGGTAGATGAGTGCGTTTTGCACTTTTCTTTACAATCCAGTGAATTATAACAGAAAAAGTGGCATATCGCACTTTTCAGGAATATCAAATGTGAACAGGGATTAGGTGCTTGTCAGTGAACATACACTAGATTCATTTGGTGCAGTTTAAACGCAGATTTTTGAACTGTCTTTGTGAAACCCGACCACGTTTTGACTAGCGTCGAATTCTCTGTCTGTAATTTTGCCTCATTAGGGTTGCCTTGAAGGCTGATCAAGGTTCATTAAGTTGCCGTTTTTGTTAAATCATTTTCGACCAACATTTTCGTTCGTTCATGTTGAACCACTTCGTGTTGTTGAACAATTATTTTCGTTCATGTGGCACCTTTTTTCGAACTGCAACTGTTTTATTTTCGTGGGTTAATGTGGCTAATTTCTTCCCTAATTGAATGCATAACGCGTCTAACTAATGGATGAGGTATATTAGATTACACTCATAGCTGCAGAGCAACCGTGAAAAGCATCTCAAAGTTCCAGAATTTATGCAATAAGTTATGTCTTTGTCCAAGATTGGTCCCGTTTGTAAGATTTTTGAGAATTCTAGCTTCCATTATGTCAGCAATTGCCTTTTTCTATCAATCAGCTAAACGAGATATTGCGCATCGCTGAATTCCGCATCTGCAGGTTTAATCTGATTAAGGTTAGCTCGAGAGCCAGTCAAAAACTCGGTGCCTTATAGTTCCCTGTGTTTCAAGTTTCACCTCATTCTCTAAATTTACTTGGCAACTGTTCAGCCAGTTTTGTGGTTCAAATGTGGGATCTGAAAAATTCAGGCCATTTGCTCCGCGCTTCTAGTTAACATCTTGCGTTCGAACATTTTCGATCGGTCGAACAACAGAGGTCGCTGTGCGTTTGGACGATATTCTTCGATTACTTAAGGCCCTATATATGCACAAAATCAAAGTCTTTGTGCTTTGCAAAAATCCAACGCTGATACCTTCATTGTTCGCCATTCGACTACTGATCGCCAAGAATTGCAAAAACCTCTGGGGAAAACTTTTCATCGTAGTGGGTGATAATGAAACTGCCGTCCAATATTCGTGCTGAAAAACTTATTTCAGACTTATTCATTACACACTTGCGGTTGCGGTAAACGTAAAGTCAGATCTAAATACCGATGTTTCAGATGCTACGTGATTTGATTGTTCAGTTGCCAACTGCAAACATAGCGACTACAATCATTTCGACGGTTACCATTGCTATATTGTATATATGTAAGAATCACATCGCGCCTCGTCTCACAAGGTTCACCAAAATCCCGGTGCCGTTCGATCTTTTCGCTGTAAGCGCATCCGCTTTCTCCACTGAAAGATGCATAACTGTTTATTCTCAAGTGTGATACACAACCACTTGAAACCAGTTTGGAATTCAGATCTGTTTTTTGTTTTTTTTTCTTTTGTTTCGGTTTCGTAGGTGTTCTTATTCATCTAATTCTTCATCTTGTGCAATGAGGAAACTACACTTTAAGCATCACTGTTGCTATGCTAGCATTGCTTAACAATTATGAATGGCTAGGAGTAGAAACCAACTAATTTCATGTGAGAAAACAGTCATAGCTTTTTTCTATTCCACCTGATTGTCGTATCCTAAGAGCGCTTCCAACTCCAAAAGTTTCGCGCCGAGCGATTAAGACTTTTTTGTTTACGAACTAGATGCAGCTGCAGTTATCTGAGAACAAAAGCCACAGAGCCAGTCATCTTGCAGCCCATTAACGTTGCTTTCGAGCACAGCTTGCACTCATTCTGCTCCTTCAGTAAGCATTTATTACCGTAGCAATGACCGTGTGCACGGCAGGAGAAATTATGCTGTCATTTTATACGATCTTTCAAGCAAATATTCAGGAGAAAGAATAATTTTTGGTGAATTTCATGAACGTTCCATATGTTGGTGTGATCTTCAGCAGAGAGTGTAAATAGTTGAAACAATGTGGATATTTCCCATCGAGAACCAAATCCGTTCCTGCTAAGCCACGAATTTTCTCCGAAGGCCCTAAACGTGCGGTGAATGCTGATTGGTTTTTGGTGTGCGATTGTAGGAACAAGATCCAAGGAATCCCTTTTTTCCGTTTCATGAAGAGTGATTTTTCTATGAGGTGCTGAATTACGATCGCTGACTTACAGCTTGAATGTTTAATGTTTTATTACTATTTGTAAAGCAGATGAAATTGCCTTCTTCGATTTTATCAGGATCCAACATTGTAACTTTTCCCCTAGGTGTGCGATAGACAATTTTTAAAGCGTTTTGTTGATTCAAAAAAATTCTGCACTTATCTGAGTAATGTCCGTAGACATTGTTTGAGCTTCAGTAACGGGTTTAATGTTGACCACTATAGTCCGAACTCTCGCCTTTTTCATAAATACGTGAATCCGATCACATTACATTACTGCATTTACTTAATTCCTGCATTTGTAACTCGAAAAGTTCATTATTGTTATGACCCCACTGATGATCACTAGACATCGATGAGATTATATCACTTTGCAAGCTGATACAACGATCGGGGGTGGCCGATTGACTTTGACACAAGCATCTATTTATTAATTTTTGGTTTCATTTTTGTTTGATCATTAGAATTTGTTAAGCAGCCTTTGTACTAAACAATGACAGTCATGATTAGAATCTCACGTTTTTGCAATGTGTCCAAATACATGAGTGAATTTGTGAGTGAACGTTTTTAAAGAGCGAACGAAAAGCTGGCGCTTTACGTGCTGATATTTGTGGAGCAATTTTCGATCCATTTCTATGTTATATGCGCACATTTACTTGTGCAGGTAATATTTGCACAAGAAAACGCTCAAACATCATTTTTCAACGTTCAAAGAGTAACTGTCATAGCGTTCCCACTTATTTCAACTCTCTCTAAGGTTTCTTGAAAAAGGTTGTTGTACACGTCCACGGTTCTCAGGTAATCCATTCCAAAGATCCAGGGGAATTTCTAGCTGCAGAGGTCTTCTTCTGTGCATGCAGTTCACAACTAGCAGAGAAATTTGGTTTTCTTCTGCCCAGTACAGATCCATCTACTCTGCCCTGATGCTGAGTAAATATATCCTTCTGCAAATGAATGTTGCAAACAGTTACGTCGGTCGTAGTTGCATATAAAACGCTCGAAAAAAATTAAAGCCATGTTGACGCAACTTGTAAGCATAAGTTCGCACTATACAGGCATATGCATCATATTGAATGTAAATTCAGATTATTCTCGGCACTGCCCTTTCTTATATTATTCAAATGGAGACAAGATTCCATGTGAAAGTGGTTGGCGAGATTCCTCTTGGGTAAGTAATTGGCAATGATTTTGCTAAGCCGATATTATAAATCTGCCTTCTTTTATGCGCACTCACTAGTGAGCGATAAAATTCCAACATGTGATTTTGGAAAGCGCTACGAAGTCCGAGTAACTTTCTCGCAGTTACGTTCGTTCTGATGCACTTAGGGGAACATTCAGCCGAACTGGCTTTCTGTCAGGCGATGAACTGAGGATTTTCCCTGTCGTATGGATGATTGCCGGAAGTGCTGTTTCCCCAGTTTTGGACCGTCGAGTTCTGCGTTACTTCACGCTCCGAGTTTTGGGGAAATTTTTTTAATTAGATGACATGGCTCAGTGTCTAGGCTTGGTGGGCAGAATCCTGGAATGAGAACTTGGAAAATTTTTGAAATATTTTGTTCACATAATTAAGGAAGTTTGTGGACACTCTGACTATCTTTAAACTTCGAGTTTTGAGGAAATCTTTTTTTCATTAAATAACATGGCTCAGTGCGCAGGCTAGGTTTGTTGGTGAACAAACCCGAAAATGGGAACTTGGAAAATTCTTGAAAAATTTTTCTTCTATAGTTAACGAACGTCGGTGATAATTCTTTGTTGCTTCAGTAAATTTTTACTGCCATTCCAGTTTCGTATGAGCAGTCAAGTAGGGTTTTAGTATATATGGTGGTTTGTTGATATATTCATCTGAATACATCACTTTTATTTTGTTCCGATCCACGGTTTTCAGGATATTGAGAAGTGTTTCTACTTTCGGTAAAAACTTTTTCCCCAGACGCGTCCATTGTGCAGTCCACGCCCCGAGGTATTTCCTTCTCAATGCTCCATAACATGCCTGAGCTACCAGTATCGGAAATATTGGAAACTGGATTGGGCGACTCAATAGTACACAAGAGTGAGAGAGTCTAAGAAATTGTTTCACACTGTTTTCATACGATCCCAACTGCAGGCGGAAGAAAGCAGGGGTTCAAGGGGGTGACAGCCCATCTTGTGAGTGAATTCTCTTCGCAGCAATAAATAACTTTGTTCTCACCATTTGGAAAAGAAATAATGGCGTAAAGATGTCTAATGTTAGGTAATAAATTAAAGAATTATTTTTTCCATAACTTCAACTGCACGCGGATCAAAGCGGGGGATCCAAGTGAAGCGGCAGCCTCCCTTGTTTTTGAATTCTTTTTTTTTAAAAATATATCATTCCGTTCTGAACATTTCGATGCAATAAGTTAGCAGTAGGTCAGACCATGGTAGATGAAATATTAGTAGTACTCATACCATAGTAGATCAAATGATGGGAGCAGGCCCGACCATGTTAGATCAAATAATAATAGTAGGTTTGATCTATCATTATCTGACCTACTATCATTTGATCTACCATTGCCTGAACTACTACTGTCATTTGAACTATCATGGTCTGGCGTACTACTAATATTTGATCTACCATGGTCTGCTATGCGATAACGTCATTAAATTTCACAAGAATGCATTTGTATAGATAAAGAGGCTAAAGGCTAGTAAAATGAAGACGGAAGATCCACATGTTGCGATCACAAAAAGACCTTGTAGTCCGTGCAATTAAGTGCTGTCAAAGAACGAATGAAGTCAAAAACTTCTCTGTGAGTACAGATTTATTACACCCTTGTCTCACATCTGCAAGTCTTTATGCGCGTTATCCTCGACGATGTTTGTAGCCACGTGAGAATAGTTATAGACAAGGACGAAACCGATTTTCGAAAGGCTTCTGCATCCATAGATCATATATACGCTCTCACTCATCTGCTTAAAGGCAAATGATCCTTTTCTTTCCTCTGCTATCCTTTTGCCTGCGAAGATGCGTTTGATTCGATCGAAATAATTGCAGTGCTCAGTGCGCAAAACAACTGCACTGTAAATCTGGAATATTTGGGCCTGTCTAGATCTGGGTAACAATTGTGACGCGGAGACCCAGCCTATTCACTCGCCAATGCGATCCTATCGACATTTTGGAAAGAGTTGCTCCTATCTCAATAGAATTGTTCACTGCGGCACTCGAGTCTTCCTTCAGTGGTCTAAACAGGATTGTGGCATAAAATTTGATTATGACCACCTCGTAGACATGGTTTTTTTCGCCTCAAACGTGGGATCCAACGGAATGAAAGCGTCACTAGGCAAATAAGAAACAAGACTGCTTGGTGGGCTATTCATTAGTGGAGGCATTCGGCCAGGGCTAGCAATTGCGAGGCAAGATCGGAGTTCATGGCATGATTCAACTTGCGTGAGTCGAGAAAATTTCCACGAGGGCAAGTCGAACATAGGTGATGGGCAGGAATGGGTGTTATAAGCAGTTCCACGACTCCAACGTAACAGTGTTGAACATTCGTAACTTATGCAAAAATTTTCTGTACAAATGCAGAGGCCCCTGTCCCTGCATTGTGACATCGAATACTTGCAATGATTAAACAGTATGTAGTGGATCCGCCTCCGAATTACCAAACATACATGTATCAATTGTCTTAAATTATTGGCATATCCCTGAAATTCTCTTCGGTACCAAGCGTGGTCGAATAAATACAGTCTTTTCTCGTTCTCATCAATAATTTCATGCACTAGGTTTAGTAATCTGGCGTAGATTCTTTCAGTGTTCGCAGCCGATCCTTTCTGCTAGCCCAAAATCGCTATGAAATTTTCAGTCCGTTTAGATGCTGAGCGAAAAGTGTTTGCGATTCTCGGAATAATGCTAGAAACTTGTAATCAACGCTGAATCTGATCAGAGTATGTAATAGTTTCGCAAACTATTACAAACTCTGATCTCATGGGTGAGGTGGATTGAATGAGCATCGAGAAAGGTGTTAGATTTGCTATCGTCTCCAGCTAAAAGAAATTATTTATACTGGGCCCACAGTTCGAGCGCTGGTAATGCCGTGCAAATACGGCTAACCTCCCATTTATTTACAATAGGTATTTCCTCACAGATATATGCTTGTGAGCCGGTTCAATGCGCTAGCTTGGAAGGGAATGAGAGGATGCACTTTATTTGTCCTGAGCACATATTTAAACAAAGATTGGCAAAAAGTTAAAATCATAATTAGGTTTTCAGACTTCCAGCTCCATCGTTGCCCGAACTCCGTCTTCTCCCATACGTGTTCGCCGATGCTGTCGCAATAGCCATTATTGTTCTTGCCGTGACAGTTTCAATGGGTTCGTTATTCGCCAAGAAACACGGATATACGATTGATATTAGACAGGCGAGACCTAACATCCTTTTATTTCCCTTCCCACGGACAAAATTTGTAGGAAATGTTGTAATTTCTCATGATCGATATATGCATGAGTTTTCAACTAATGACCTCTAAGCCGCCGTAATATTTGCGAATCACCCAGCAGCATTTGCAATGAAAATAACCATAGTTACGGTGATGGTAACCTAGAAGTGTACTCCTTTATATCATTGGAATGGGGGAATTTCGGCAAAAAAATATGAAGAAAAGCTTTAGGTGCGATTCAGGAAAGCGAAATTTCTTCTCTAAAGAATTTACATGTAAAATTTCGTTTTCAGTGAAATATGCAAGTGGAATGTTGTGACGATTATTGCAGGAGTTTTATGCGATGGGTATAACGGAATGCGTGACGTCGTTGTTTCCATGTTTCACTTCGTCGACCGCTTTAACTCGTTCGGTGATTTACGAAGCAGCTGGTACCAAAACGCAGGTCAGCAAACATTTGTTTTCAACGGGGTACTTTAATTATGCATGGCTGTTTGCGTCACTTTTGCACTCATTTAAACCAATTTGCACGAGTTCTTCGAGTGGAAATCTACACATAAAAGGTGGGCTTTAGAGCGGTTTCACTGAGTGATTTTTCACCCTCGTATGAAGTGAAAATCGCAGCTTTTGAGGGACATCTTGCTGGAACGAACAGAAAAAAGTGCTCATGCAGAATGTTGAGCGCCCATTCATTGGCGTTTTCAAAAGCCTCCGCTGTCCTCCTACCTTCATTACAGTCTGCTGAAATAGGCATTTTAAATCACAACCGTTAAAGGTTTTCGAAGCATTTTCCCTACGTTGCTGCTATCAGCTAACATTTCTAATATAAAAAGTAATTTGTATTCATTACTGCCCAGGGGTAAGTTCGAGTAGGTGTTCCGAATAGGTCATGAAGGCCGAAGCCTGAGTATAGCGAAGCAGTAACTGTCGATGGCAAGCTCCATCGGGCTGGTCTATCATGTTCGAACGAAGTTAAAGATTTCCATATGTGCCTGAAAGATTCCGTCTGAGTCGAATGCGTTCTGAGCAAATTTGTTTTCTCATTTGTTGGTAGTTTATGATACCGGTTGCTCCGAACCCATCTCGCGTTAATTCTTTCTTATAGGAGCTGTCTCGGAAGACTTGTTCTTCGCGAAGACCTTAAGTGGCTCATACCTCAGCATTTGCATTTGGTGTGTAAGTCTCACTCTGCAATTAGTTGGTTTAATCCAGATGTGATATTTCAGTTAGCGACGGTTTTTTCGTCTCTGCTGATGCTCTTGGTCATTTTTGTACTTGGTGCTTTCGTCAAGGTGCTTCCAGTGGTATGTGTTTATATGCTTTAAAGGCATCATAAATGAGAAGGGAGAGATAGAAAGAAAAACTGCAGAGAGCAGCGGAGATTCGAGCTCCAATCTTTCGCTAATCGGGCAGGCGAACTTGAACTTATTCAGTAAGCCATCACCCTATTTCTATGCTCTCTTCTGTAATTTTTTCATTCGTCAAGCAATAGATGGCTCTTCTCTAAAATTTCGACATCATCGGAGAAAGTTTTCTGAAGCAATAACCTTTTCTTTCGTAGTATTGTTCAGAATGCCAAATTTTTCTGTTACCTTTCACTTATATCAATAAATTTCATTGTAGCATTTTCTAAGCATCGCGCCGGAATTCGTACGTTCCACTATGGTGACCTCACCAACTCAAATCATATTTTTGTGCAAACTGTTCCGCACATTGAATGGAAAATCGGCGCAGCGCCCTGGAAAAGAAGCTTTAAAAAGTGCGCTTCCAGGGAGGTGGTATGAAGGTGCATTGCGATGGTGACAATAAAACTTTTGCCTATACTCTGCTCGTCGTTCCTCTTTGCTCATCCATCTCAAAAAAATAAGCCCAGTGGGAGCAGCCGCTTAATCTAATTAAAACATATGTCTCTTTCCGGTAATATGTTATGCAATTTTCAGTGCCTTCTATCGTGTATCGTGCTGGTCGCTCTCAAGGGAATGTTCGTGCAGTTATCTGATTTACCCCGCTTGTGGCCACTTTCGAAAATTGATTTCGTAGGTTTACTTCGCAGAAATAATTCAGCAAAATAGAATACTGAAACACGAATATTTTGGAGCTGCTAATTATGCTTATCACTAAGAATCATTCAAAAGGAACATTCTTGAAATATTTATTCTTCTTAAGCCGAAATGAAATGCTTCCGAGTGTTTTCGTCTTGCAGAAATCTGATCATGGGCATTTTTTCAAGTTGCAGTTCTCTGATCTTACGCACATCATTCATTGTTCCTTGTGTTGTTTTACTTTGGTGTAATTGAGGCTTGAAATTTCGCAAATGATATACTTTTTTGCTTTACCGATACGTGATAATTTGAGGTATTCACATTTTTTATCTTCGTATTTGAGTGGTTGTGAGGGAGATTCTTCTTGATAACTGGATTGCCGCGAGGGTGCTTTCAATGATCATAGATGAGGAACGCTTTATTGTTGAAAATCTACCACATTTCTTGACGATGAATTTTCTTGCAGACGATTTGGTTGTTTACATTCATTGCGACAGTCATCTATGATGTGATACAGGGTCTCGCAATGGGCATTATCTTCGCATTATTTATGATTATATTCAGAACGCAAAGGTTCGGCTTGTTTGTTATTCCTTTATGGTTATAGAGCACTGCTTTTTGTTCGAATTTTATCTCATAGGCGTGTATCTTGAAATCTCTGATATTTACAATAATAGTAATTCGTTGATGTAGTAATGTGTTGTGCATATTCAAGCAAGTAGCGCATTAATCTGGTCGTTAAGTCTGATGTCTATTTGTACTTTGGCATCTGGATAGTGGAGGGATGGAGAAGCGTAGTGATTGCTGGACGTACGAAATTAAACCACTCAGGCAAGGCTATAGCGGAAAATCTTCTGTATGTAGCCGATTGCTCGATGACATGAATCTACCTCATGAGTTTTTGACTGAATGCTATCGTACAGCTCGAGCATGAATCCGACATGCTTCAATGCTTACGTTCATTGAAACTTAAATGTCTCAAGTAAACGAGGCCACTCAATAGGTTAATTTTGGCTTTTTTCAACTATGCGCCATACGAGCATTTTTGATACTTTCTCATTGGGTTAACTGCTCGCCATGATGGGAAACTATTATAGGTCTGAGGTGACAAAATTGGGTCGAATGAGTCATTCGGTAGGTTCAGTCTATTATCGTCCACTTCAACGATATCGAGACGCATGCTACGTGGAGAACGTTTGCTGCGTCCAGTTCGAAGGGCCATTGGTTTTCGTCAATGTGGAACGCTTTAAGAAGAGCTGTTTCGATGTGATGAAACCATCGTCGCTACATTTGCTTTCCAAGTGAGAAGTGTCTTCATTTGCCTTCAGTTGTGTGAAATTCGAAGATTCGGATACGTCGAATCGAACATCAAAAATTCAGTCGTCACTCTGTAATCACCGACAAAGTATTCGTGCGTTGGCGCTGGCATACGATCAGAAAATGTTTGGAGGGACCATAGTCCTTGAGTCGGTGCCCTTTACCTCGAACTCAGACTTAGAGCAATGGACTCAGCAAAATTTCAAGATATTTGGCTAGGCGCTTCACAAATTTAAATCACTGTTGTAAATATCAAGTTGTAACGATAGCACGTCCTCATTACTTGAGAAATTGTCACAAAAATTTATGCACCAGCGTCCCTTTTTCTCGAGATTACCCCTACTTTAGTGCTAAAGTATATCCAGATGTCCATACAACCTGATCTGCAGAATTACATCCTCTTCTGTGCCTTCTTTCACCTATTCAATTCAACACTATTTGACTGTTGCCTTTGGACATCTCTTCTTACCATGTTGTGTGCAAAATTGAGCAGGTTTTTTTCTAATTTTTATTTCTTGAGGAAAGCACAATCATCAGAATCAGTGGCAACAGGAATGAAGGCTGGACCATATTGCCACATAAATTTGGAGCCGCATCATGTGAAAACACATAAACGAAACGCTTCAAACGTCAGTGTTAGGAGTATCCGACTTGATGCTAACATTGACGATGACCAAAAGGTGACTAATTCCTAGTTTTAGTACTTCATCATTTTATCTTTATGGCATCGTAACATTGAGTTGTGTTGCAATATTTGCGGGATCAAAATGAAATGTATGTCCGCAATGATCTTTTTTCCTTCCTATATGCAACAAAGATAAGTTGGGTTGTTAAAAGTGAACACTTTTAAAGATGTCCGTAAAAGAAGCTTATGGAAATATAACTTTGGGGAACATCAGTCATCCATCAAATGTTCTAGCTCACGAATTTTTCGATCCTCTTGTGGTAGCAGAAGCATCCTCATGTTAGAAATAGTCATCAATCTCGCCACTTTACTCTCTACTGTCAATGGATTTTCTTTCTAGAAAATCCTCACGTTGGGCAGTTTCAAGGGCCTATCCGAGATTAAATACGTTGTTGTGGATTTATCTAGCGTCTCGTATATCGACGTTATGGGATCATCGGCACTCAGAGATGTGAGCAGTTCCGAATTTTGCTTTTTTTTTTGTTGTCTTGCATTTGCATACAATATTCAAAGGAAATTCCAAGCAGCATGCTCATAAGTAATTCGGCTAGATTCTGCTAAACGCTCGAAGCCAAGCGCCATATTCGGAAGGTCGTTGATTCTTTCGAATAAAGCAATAGTCGCTTCTTCATTTGCATAAATCTCGCCCGCATAACCCTCGAATGATAACAATCGCAAACATGCCAACAGAGCAAATCATTCATTGAGTGGCATCCTTTATACTTACCTCAACGTTGTCTGTTCTTCGTATAGACAGTCTGTTTATGAAATACACAGACAAACTTATGGTTCGAATGCTTCTTATAGGTGTATCAGGGAATGAAGCAACGCGATATCCGCTTGTACTACTCCAGTACACAATGTGAGTCGGTTGAGGACTTTCTTTTTGAAATCCAATGTAATTTTCAGTGGAAAACTGGTGATATGTTTTTGTAATATTTGATAATAATAAAATTGAAAGAACCAGTTTCCGATTTTGATTTCAGAGGTTTTATTTAGCCCAGCAGACGAAAAATGCTCCTCCAAATTTTGCTGGATAGTTTTTTTGAAAGAAAAGTGCTTCAAAACAGCTCACTACAGTAAGACCAGTAGGTGATTATACCTCATTTCTTCTTTTTTTTCGATGGAACGACGATCACACAGATGTTTTCAAGGCTGATTTTCGCTAGGAATTTCAGTTTAATATTTTAAGTTGTTGGAAATATTGTCGGTTACTTTTGCAATATGGATTACAAATGGATATCAGTTTTTTTTCTGTATTAACGACTTGCATTATACTCGGAAGAAAAACAGTTGCATTGTGCTTTAAAAATTGAGACGAATGCTCACTTATTGCTTTCGTTCTGTAATTTTCTCGCTATATTTAGTGTGCGATCATTTAAATATTACTCTCGGATATTGGAATGATTCAGGAATGCAAACGAAATGAACACGTTCAGGCATTACTCAATGCTAACCCAGAAAGCCTAACCTGCGAAATTTCAATGGCCACCTAAGAAAGCTTGTTGGAATAAACTGATTGTATGTGCATTTTGCGAAAAATTGTTTCGTGCAAGGCACTGAATTTAAACTCGAATATCAAAGGCTTTTGATCGGCCGAAGAGTGGTGACTGCCGATAGTCCAGTATTTTGCCATAATTTCGTTATATGAAGTTAGCAGTGAGGTGGAGGAGGAATTGGAGGCATGTGAGTCACACCGAAAAAAATTTTTTCGCTGTTGAGCCTGCACCCTGACCATCCATTTTAGAGAGATCTGAAGCTCATCACTTGCGGCTTAGAGTTGCGTCTCATTGACCAACAGGTACTGAAAGCCTGTTACAGGCTCAAATTGAAATTTAAGACGTCAAAATTGCCAAGGCTATTCTTATTTTAGAGCTGCTTCGAGAAATTCATAGAATTCTCCTCCATATTAAAGCTAAGGCCTAGTGCTTCACCAGTTCGACTGAAGAAAGTGGTGCTGGAAGTTTGGCAAATATCCAATTTTAGAATTAGAAGATTCTTCGATTATCTCTGGTTGTACGCTGGAAAACCCGACTCTATCGCATGTTGTTTTCTGTTTGGCTGTGACGAGCTTCATCAAAAAGCTGACTACTCCATTTTTCATCAGGAAGGGAGAGAAGAGACTGTTGCTATGTGCGTGTACAACGAATCATTACTTCCTTTGGCGTAATCTAGCCAAGACCGCAGCCAACGGAGAATAGGTCTTCACGTCACAAGTTCTAAAGGACTTTACGTTTAGACCTGTAAGTATTTGCTTGCAGTGTCGGTTCTTGAGTTCATTAAAAGATGCGAATTTGGTGACGATCTTCCTCTAGAAGAAGCCTTTTATCCTTCAATGGAGGACGCCATTCATGCGATAGATCTCTTTCGAGGAAACGCTTCGGAAAATAGCCAACCGGAAGCTCTTTCAGTTGGAAAATGACTCCTCTTTGGCTTGTTCAATGAATATTTTTGTGACTTTTGTATTCGCCATCTATTATTGAATAAAGAGTAACGTTCTTCTATATCTGCAAAGTCTTCTTCCGTATGAAGTATAAATTATGGTCACAAACGCAAACGATGGGCTAAGAAGTATAATTCAAAACCGTTTCGCGTCTCTCCTTATCGTGTTTGATTTCATTCTTGAGCAAAAATCTCATCTAAGACTTCATCGTCGAATGTGTAGTTGATTGTGCGCGTTCATTGGCAATTGTTTCACAGTAAACTTCAAAAATGAGTTTGCTTTTAGTTGGAGTGATCCATGACTATGGAAGAATGTCGATTCTTTAGTGCAGTAAGTGATAGGTAACGACGTTCGGACAATGCAGCCTGCCGTTCTTTGCAAATTGCATACCTTGTGTACTTTCACACATTGCCTTCTAATGCATGCACATAAGGATGAAAATTTACTGGGAAGTATCTTCAGCACTGCCAAATTTTTCGCGCTTGCAGATGGAAGCACAAATTCGATAATTATTAAACTAAACAAACGCTACCCAATCGGTATGTAAAAACCAAGTTGCATGACGCAATGGGGGAATCATTAACACCTTGAAAGGCTATTCTATGTTGAAGCAATAACGAACTGTACTGTGGGACGTTAAGCTCTAGAAACGATTGGAAGTTGTTTCGGGCATCCTACTTGTACGGGAAGGTAATGATAAATCGCGGAGGTAAAGTAAAGCAAGGTAAGGTGCGGGAAGGTACAGGAAGTGAAACGGAGGACACAGAAGGGAAAGTACGCCGTCGCCTAAGACAGGAGGCAATCTTCAAATGTTTCCAAGCGAAAAAACTTTATATGCTATGGCGTGAGTGAATCACCCTCCCGTGCCGTGTTTCTCTTTTATTTTTAACGAGCTGTTTTTATTACACATGAGCTGTCGTCGCGGTACTCTAACAATTTTGTACCTGTGAACTCATGGGTATATTACTGATAAAACTGTTCAAAATGATTTTTTTGAATGCGTAACACGTGATCGAAACTAAGTGATCCTGAAATAGAAAATTGAATGAAAATGATCTAAGCGTTCACGTTCGGTCAGGAATATTACGTAAGTTATTCCGTTTCATTTGTTCACTATGGCAGGCAGGAATAGTCTTCACGCATTACATTACAAACGGTTAATCGATTGCGCGAATTGAATTAGTTTTTCTTAGAAATGGATTTTTATGGAAGCAAAGGAGCAATTTGATGCGTATCAGGTGACGTTGGAATTTGCAAATTGTGGTACGCGACAACGATCACCAAGGGAACCCACCTGAATTGTTGCGGAACATTTCCGAAAAAGATTGAAAGAGAAGAGTTTCACTGACCAGATAAAACCCTGGTGAAACTATGTTCTGAATTTAGCTACTAAGAAAAATTAGTTTTCGATTTTTCGAGCCTTCAAGGGAACTTGAATCTGCGCAACATCTTTTACTATGGTTAATAACCAAATAGAAATTACCCCATTCCACCCGGCGCCACCAGTGCTTATCCAGTTATTCCCACTAAACATGGCCTGATTGTAAAAATGATCGAAATGGATTTTGGAAAGCGTAGGCAATAGGTGACTTCTTTTCACGAAGGCGTCATGTTATTCGCTTTGCAAATTGCATTGCGTTGAAATCGTACTTGCCCGTATTTACTTATATGTCCATTTATAAGAGCTCGGGAACCACTGAGTAAAGCCAAAATGTGATATCTGTTGTTTGTTTTTGGCACCATCGTTGCAGCAAAAATGTAACGTCACGTTGCACCATTCATGTTCGTTCACTAAATTCTGAAAGAATATAAGCAAATGCTGACTGCATGCATCTAGCAACCGGCTGAGTTGGAATAAAACAGAGCTATCGCAGAGATCTTGAAGTTATGAGGACAGTCCGTTTAATGAACGGAGCTGTAAATATGCACATTATTGCAGCTATTCCAATATGCTTCACCAGTTTATTGAGTGATGATTTTAGTCTGTATTTGAAGTAGCACATTTTTAAACACGCCGAACGCATACCAACAAATACACCAACCAACTTTTGAAATAATTTTCTTTTCGAAATAATGCATTTATGATTCACACAAAACCAAGTAAAGTGGGCACTTCGTTGAATGAGCGTGAAAAGTGTTTGTTTGCGACTTTCGAACAGACGTACCAAAATTATTCATCATGCAAAACTGAAAGTGTATGCGTTCTAATTCCTACCATATACTATTTCATTGCTAAACTAACTAATAATACTTTTGGATATGCCGAAATGCGTCAGATAACCCATTATGATAACAAGCATGGCATAGACCAGGTTGGAAGACGATAGTAACTGTAAAATTCTTTTTTGCACCTGCATCCTAGCGTGCTGAAATGAGTCATCGCCGAATACTGATATGATGCAGTGATAAGTGCGCACCTTTTATAAGAAGGGGCTGGAAGCAAATGAACCACATAACCTATATTCGCAATGGTCAGCACTCTAAGCCTTATTGCAATTTGCATCGCTCTTTCACCCTTCACCACACTCGGCATGTATTTTCACCATGGAGGTATGAAATGCTTTTATTGCTTCATTAGACATTGGCAAGAAAGCAAGAGATTCATCTTGAAATAATTATGATACCAATAAAAAATAAGCTCCATGGAACCCACCAAATTCAATAATAATATAGGTAATAGTGACGTTGAGCAACTGCTCGCATATCGAAATTCATGAAAATTTTTCATGAGCATGAATTTTCTTAACAAGATCCTTGTTCAAAATCTTTGCGGCGAGTACAAAATTTTTCAGCCCAACTGCTTGCCCTAAAAATAGCTAAAATAGCAAAGGCAAAAAGAGTGCGCTGAATTTGCAGAGCATTTCTTTCACCGCTACATCTACCAAAAGGGATATTAGCATCTTATTCTGAAATGTGAAGTTGGTGAAAATTTCAAATATTTTGCAAGAAAATATTCCCTTAATAAGATTAATAGTCGTGGAATGAAAATAAGATAGCAGCATTGAGCCTTCTCAAAGTCACTTTGAACGGCGGGTCTATGATAACAGCCATGCTATGGTCATCGTTGTGAGAATGATGTAGCACGATTGGTTACATCCTTCTCTGATTTGCGAAACGCTTGAGAAGCATCGCAGCAGATTGGACATTAGGTTCAAAAGGTGATGGTCTCATAACAATTAGATTCTATTGAATATCGTCTTTACAGTTGTCCCTAAAGCCTCTCAGTGATATTTACAAGGTAGCTTCAACTAGCATGTTAACCTCCGTAGCTGTGATGTTGATTTATGTTCAGCGACAATAGGTCAGTCGAAATGGTCTCCGCGATATCTCAACTTGAGGTTCATATGAAAGCTGAATCGTTGTGAAGCTGGATTTAATTTGAGACGAAAGCATGTCATGATGTGCACAGCAGTACGCAACATTGCCAAATGAAGCATGAAAATACGTCTAGAGCCCTAGATAAGGGAAGTGTGAGAAGTAGCAGGAATAAAAGAAAGACACTATGCTTCAGACTGCGACATTCAGTGTCACTATGGTACCCCCAAGATGGCAGAATTCGAACAGTGTGTATGCAGTTGCCTCCCTCACTTCACAGGCGATCGCTGTGATGAAGGTAAACACTTAACCGTCTTTATTTGACAACAGCCATGCATGCTTTTTGTCAGTGCTCCGGAGCTGGTGAAATATAATAACGATAATGGACATAGTACTAATAATACAGCAACCTTTTTTTCACATGTGTCCTGACAGTCAGCGATGTTGAGACCACGCAACGGTCATTTAAAGCACAATGCATTCCATATTTACGCCCTAGTCCACCTCAGTAACCAGTAGAACCCGAGATCCATTTTCCAACCGTCAGCAAAACCTTTCCACGTTCTCATGATTCGCAATTGCGCCACCGATAAGCAAGGTTTCCCTGATCGTTGCGTTGCGACTGTAGTAGACAACAGAAGTGAAATAATCGAAGAACTGAACAGAGATTTTTCTGATTATGAATAGTGTGTCAAATTTCCTCCTACGGTGATCATGAGAACGCCGAACTGCGCTACTACTGAATGAAAATTTGAGCTTAATACGGTCATAGAACACCGCCTTCATAACAACTAAGTGGTCATTAAGATGCCTCTTGTTGCAACAAGTGCGGAGCGTCACAAAGGAATATTTGCCTCCTCCATGTTTCCTTTTACTCTGCCGCTTGGTATCCGTTACAAATAACGCCTTCGCTGTGGAGAGCATTACCCGCTGCAAAGGAATCCTAAACAAAATTTCGTGATTGCAAGGCTGTTGTGATTACAAGAGGCGAAACACCCGTATCAAATTTGAACAGCTTTATGGCTCCAAGAGCAGACCAGAGAAAAATGCTGTTTAGAGCATTGCGCCGTCTAAGTGTAATCTTCAGAATCAGAATCACGTCAGCTTCATGCAAGTTCGAACAGCGAAGGCTGCAAAAATGCACGTTCGCACAGGTGTTTTACCCATCTCACGTCTAAAATCAACTAATTCTTCTGTCATTTCAAAAGAGCTTCTGAAATGCTTCATGCGAGGCTTCAAATAATCAAGCATCTGCGCTTATCATCACTGATGTCTCGAAGACAAACGATCATATCAGTCATATGCGTCATAATTTCACGCAATTTACCACGCGTTTTGAACTTGGCTGGAAAAAAGGATGTAA
The DNA here is from genome assembly GCA_006503575.1 of Baylisascaris schroederi. Classification (NCBI taxonomy): domain Eukaryota; kingdom Metazoa; phylum Nematoda; class Chromadorea; order Rhabditida; family Ascarididae; genus Baylisascaris; species Baylisascaris schroederi. The sequence goes on from QEWY01001584.1 coordinate 129,499, forward strand.
GAGTTATTTCTCATATAACACAAGCGACTTCTCATATAAAACGTTTGCCAATCATAAAGCCTCCATGAAAATTATCGAAGTTATTTGAAGTGACGCATATGGAAGGAAATAGTTTGCAAAACCAGATTTCTTGAGCAGCGCAATTCGTGAGCATTAACACCAGCGTAGCGATTGTGACATCGCACTGATCACCCAGTTTTACACGTGTATAAGTCACTTAAGTATGATTGCTTGTAAAAATTTTCCGATCGAAACTCAATATCGTAATGGTTTCTTTTTTCAATCACTCGTCATCGCAGTAATAATTTTTCATTGCTAGAAATTGCCTTAATTTTGGGCTTCGTCGAACAAAAAAAAAAAAACACAAATGTTGTTTCAAGCATATGCGAAACGTTGCTGCGAAAGGGACGATTGCGGTGAGGAAGATCAGTGTCCACCTAACTTCTACTGTGAAACTGATGCCAAAATGTGTCTCAGCGATCCTCAACGTTGCGGGAGTGCGTATGGTTGGTGCGTACCGCTACCAATTGCAGAACTGTTGTGATGCATGCACTACTTCCGGATTCTGTTCACTCTAGAATAATCTCCAGCATTACATGTACCTCACATATTTCCCACTTATTTTGCAATATTGCAGCAGTAGGTTCAATGGAAGTGCACATCATGCACCGCCTAATCCTTGAAACCAAACAGAAAACAGTTGCAATGTTTAGCAATAACCACTGACTGCTTTTTGAAGGCTGCCACTTCTATTACAGCAAGCTGATGAAACTAAAATGCACGGCAGAAGATATCGAATGAGAAAAAAAATTTTTTTTGCGAATTTTTATAGCCTCGAAATGGTTTCACGTTTTTTTGAGGGGGTAGGAGGGTGCGGCGGGGGGGAGGAGCGGGGGTTAACTTTTCGATCTTCCGACCTCTCAATTCTAGCGCTCAAACGTTACAGAACGCTCCAATAATTTCATTTTTCAAGCTTGTTCTCGAAACTTCAATTCTTCAGCCTTTTCCCATGACGCTCGATGTCCACGAAATGAGAGGAAGCCTGTCTAAGCTTACAACTTTTATGGCACGCACAAAGCTCCCGCGAGGTTTATGCAAAGGTGGCTCACATGCGATAACGCGCAGCGATATCTGCCGATTGTAGAAAAAGGGAGAGGAGAGGAGAGGAGAGAAGCGCTATGAAGATGACGTGTACGTAGAGGTGTAACAAATTTTTTTGGGGGGGAAGGGGAGTTATAAATTCCCGATGTCTTGTCGTTCCACATTCTTTGACCGTTGGCGGTCAATGATCGAATGATCGAAAATGAATGCCGCTATTATTTTCGAGTTCTTTAGAATTTGTTTTTTCAGTGTTTCATCTTGACTTTTCATACTCATGTTTTTATGCGTTTATTCTCTGTAACCTATATTTTCTGCACAGAATGTATACATGTTCCACCACCTATGTGTTGCTGTATATTTCGACGCACCGCATTTATACGTATTATTCCACGTAACTGCCTGCATATAGGTGTATTATATTCGTGAAATATGAAGATTTCATACCTGTTGACGGAACGATTACATCCACAGTCTTCATCGCTTCAGCGTTTTACTCAACAGACCTTTTTCAAGGACCACACGTTAAAGCAGGTAGACTTGTGCTAGGTGAGGTAGCAGGACCATCGTGAAGCAAGGCAAAGAGTGTCTTGAATAGCACGGATAATGTGTGACTTGCAAAGTAGTAGAAAATAGCGTTTGGAATCGTCTGAGATAGCACATTCAAGAAATGTGATGCCTATTGCCAAATTTGTGTACTAAGATCAATTTCATCTCCCTCCCTCCATAGAACAAGAGGCACAAATTTTTGGAGTTTTTAAAAACTTCCAAAACTTCGTCATGTGGATCCGCTTGACGTATCGAGATAAATATATTTCACGAAAAGCTTCCGTTCCTTACGTAATTGGAAAAACAAAGTTCAGAGCACAGGAAATTATAAAAGGTGACTAAATAGCGGAGTCGAGGAATAGAGGATCCGGGATGGGGTTCAGTATCCATAATGCAAATTTCTTTCGAGTTGCTAAAGAGTCATAAATTTCATGGACAGAATCATGAATAAAATCTGTGGAGCATCCGTTTTTGCTGACAAAAATCATCTAAAAACAAAGCGATCATCCAATATCTCAAAATATGAATCAAATGGGGTGGAATTTCTTCAGCTATCGTTGCTTGGGACTCTTCGAAAATCCCCAATAAGATGGGAGATTTTTCGAAAAAAATAAATAAATAAAATAAATAGATGAGAGCACCGGCGGAGAAAATAAGACATCCCCTTGAAATCACTACATTTCTCAACATTCAGATAGCTTCTTTTGTCGAGGACCACTGGTCTCCGCGAACCGCTTTTTTAGAGAGTGTTGGTAAAGATCATTTTCGCTGTCCCCCCTTGAGCGGGGAAAAGCCTTTCTTCCCTTTCTATTATGTCTGTCCGACCTTTTCTATCAAAGCAGTTTCTTGCCTCTTACACTCCTCTGAACATTCGTACCTTCGACCGCCAGTTTTCACACTTAGAAGTGTGATATGCCTGTCACTTTACAACAGGGGTGTTCGTAAGACATGCCGAGAAAACGGATATTTCAATGAAAATCCATGCAATCGGTAGATTCGATGAGAACGTCAGTCTATTGCTACGCATGTTTCGATATCTGAGTGCGCATGAAACCGGTTTGCAGTCAAATGATTAACGCGATTCTAGAAGGGTATTTCATACAAGAATCCCTTGCACGCACTTGCGTTCTTAATTTTACCCAGGAAATATTATCTGTAGCGAAGAGAAGTTCTCAAAATATTCGACATTCTTTGCGTTTTTCCATTGCCGTCGGTCAGTTAAGAATTTCCACTTCTGTGATATGAGCAGATTCAAAATTCTACGACTTGCATCGGTTTATACCGTGCAATCAATTTTATGTGGTGCATTCAAGCATAAAAGATATTGTTTATTCTCAGTCACTAGTCCAGCGAGTTTCATGAAAGGATCTGCATCATATTCGCAAGTATGAAATCTTAACGTGCGAAGGAACTCGGGTTTTTTTTAAACGGCTACGTCCCTCGAAGATGTCAAAATGGGAAAAATTGGATATATACGTTTCGGGTAAATCTTAGCGAATGCTTTCATAACGTCTGAATTTTAGAGAAAACATTTTCCGTAAAGCATGAAAAAAGCCATATGACCTCCGATGATTATAAGCGAAGACTGACCCAACAAATAACAGATTAATTTTTCAAGACAGAAGGACGTATATGGCGCAAATGATAGACAGTACTTCATAACGGCGAAAGGATGACATGGAGCGTTGAAGAGCGGGGGTTGAAGAGTGGTGAGGAAGGAACTGCGAAAATGACCAAAGAGGAAGATAGGACTTTCGAAACGCCAATGATAAAGGCGATTCACGACTAGTGAATCATTGATAACAGAAGGAATTGTGAACGTATGGCTGTTATGATGGTGAAGTATTATTGGAGTGATCTTAACGAACTGGTTGATGCCGAATTGATGGGTCCCTCGGAGAAAATCATCATAGAGAATTCAACCATTTTTCCTGAAAGTTCAGCTCTCCTCAGCTCATCGAGCCCTCGTTCCTTAACAAATTTCCATACTTAAAAAAATTGAATATTGTGTGAATTCTGTTATCTCAGTGACTAATGAATTTGTTCATTTCACCTTATTTCAATGATTCAGTTCTATTGTTCATTGCTGTGCATGTTCATACAGCTAAAGACATAGGCTAAGTGCATAAGCCCAACTTATTTCAAAGGTGTTACGGATATGTTCCTCTTTCAGTGTCATATGATGCATATTCTTTCGAAAGTTAACTTCATTGTAATAGAAGTCGTTGTGGAAATGAAATCAAAATTGTTAAGTCACCTGTGACTCACAAATCAAAGGTTTGCCAACAACATAACAATTTGTTTTCGTAAAACCAACGTTTCTAATTTCAAAGGCTTGTTTAGGGTTCCACTGCAACTCACTTTACCTGTATGAGTTCATTCCTTCACCGTTTTCGCGAAATATTTTGAGAGGAAGCAGCATCGAGTATTCTAATATTAATAAACGAGTCTAGGATACGACTTTGGCTCAGTCACTTGGTAATCCGTCTTTCAGAAAAATCTTCTTATCAACATGCAAACTGATGGTACACCTTCCATGTCTGCAAAGCTTGTCCTAGACCATGGCCCCCTACACACGCACTCATGCGTGGGCGGAACATCGCAGCTGCCGGCTCTAGCCAATAGTTGCAAAAAAAACAGTAATCGGATAGGCATCGCTCAACTAAATGGCTTTGAACATACCATTCACTCAGCAATGCATTTTTCAAGTGCAAAAAAGCAATCGGTGGAATACCATCTTATAGTAAAGTGCAGTATCAATAAAACGTGATATAACTGCAGATCTCATTCTTATGAAGCAGACTACTGCAGTGAAATTCTGGTTTAGCAGCATTGTTAACCGCTGGTGCAGCAGTCATTCCGACCATCCTTTCCGTCCGATATATATATATATATATATATATATATATAAATATATATATATATATATATATATATATGTAATTTCTCGCTGAGATTTATTTGGATGTGAATCCGCCAGTAGACATTGGAAACATAGGGGTGAAGATATAATATCCTCGAAAATGAGTTGCTTGACTGGCCTTTTACCTTTTGATTACATGAGGTGCTTGAAGTATATTGAACGGTTTTGTTAGATTGCTGGTAGGTGAATATTGCATTGGAAGGGGGCATACTTTACTTTCAGCTGAGTGTTCGAACTACTGCGCCATTTGGTGCTTAAAGTTGAGTGACGAGGCGTACTAAGGGGTTTAGTGTTGTTTGAAGGTACATTAAAGGTTTAATTGCCAAAGTTTGAAGTATCGGGCGATCGCGGAGCTGAGAAATGTCCCCCGAACCTTTTGGACAAACTTGGGACGAACCAGGCGAGAGGTTGGTACAGATAGGTTGAGAAAAGGAGGGGCGCAAGTGAACGAGCCCTCTTCGAATCAGCCAGTTTACTTATTAACAACATTGATATATCGTTTACTGCTGAAGATCTCAAGCGGTTTCGAGTGCAACAAGGAGTGAAGAATATAAATATGAAAATATCGACGGCCAAAGAAAACAGTTCGCGGTAAAAATCTGTAAACGCGCACGTGTTAGGCAGTGGTGGTTTGATATTCTTCAGGTAATATGGTGGTCCGCACAAACACAATCGTCTGGCACCTGATTTCTCGTGAAGATACTTATATTGACTTTAGTATATCAAACCCTGTCATAATTAACATAGGTGCCACATTTTTAAAGCTGCTTTATAGAGACCATAGGGTATATCGTTCATCTCGCACAACCTGCCCTCGAATTCTCGTCGTTTCTTGTAGTTATCGTTGTTCTATTTGCCGCTTTTATATTGTAGGTGTTGTGACAAGCCTGTATTGTGTGTAGTTTTTATTCCACGTGCATCGTTTGAGCATGTTATTCCTTTTTTCTAATATGCCAGCGATCTTGCTTTTTTTTTTCTCGGCTACATAGACTTGCAATTTCGTTTTGTTCACTACAGAATGTTTGAAATCGAAATGAGTTGAGACGCATTTCAGTTTCATGTTTTTATCAGATAGATAACTTACTCACGTGTCTTCGCAACAAAATGAACTCAATATCTTCTGAGAAAATAGCCCCTCAAATTCATTTTTAGACTGCCACTCGATGTGATGAGAAACCATTTATGTTTTGTAGTGTGAACTATTATTCTTTTTTCTTTTTGTTGACTTTTGAGCATGTTGATATTGCTCCATTGTTGCGGCCATAAGGCTGTTTTTTTTTTACCTCTGTAGTGAATAGTGCCTTTATTTGCTCAAGAGCACAACGATTCTTGTTCACACACCTAATCAGTGATGAGTGCCCAGCAGTGAAGATTGCTGAGGATCACTCAGATCAAAACATTTGCGGCTAGAACAACTTTAGCACGCTGACTCATTGAAATTCAGTTTGTCTGTGCTTTTGAACAAGCGAATAGCATCATAGTAATTGCGTAAAGAAACCCAACTATTTAGAATTTTTTTGTGTAAAGCCTTCATCGGTTTAGAATATATTTTGAAGCTCAATGAGTTTCTCACAAAGCTATTTCTCATTGAAAGCCTCAAGTGCCTCTATGCGAAAAAAACCCATCGGTGGAAGCGAACGAGAGTCGTAACAAGAGTTTAAGTCAATAAATTTTATAGAATAGAAGTTGGCTTTATTCAGTCGATGAAATGATTAGCTGAATCTATTAGCGAAAGAAATTTTTCGATATTTATTTCTTACATTAGCTGCAAATACACATTCTGCAAAAAATTATTCCTGAACGACTATTTTGGATCACTTCGAAAAATCGCCTCAACCGCTAGCCTATCTCTCCTGGTTCCATAGAAAACCACCTTTTTGTTTGTTTTTTTTCAGAGGGAAATTGCTGCTTCCAAGCTTTCTAACGGCACTCTAACCAGTGATAACTTTTCTTTATCTGAAACTTTGCCTACGATTTTTCATTCTCTTACTTCCTGATGAATCGAATTGAATTGAACCGAATTGAATCGTCTTTATTCAAACTTTAAAGAAAGCTGTAATTGCATTAGGAATATAGATCAAGAAGTCATATGCATAAATACGTATTTACAGACTCATCTATTCACAGACGCAAGGAATATGCAAATTCACATTTAAAAAACAATGAATAGTGGATAAATTTATCGGACTCTGAGACATCAAAAAGAAACAAATGTGGATTGTAATGAAAGAATAATCTTTATCCATAGAAGAACAAAAGCAACTGTAAAGAAGCAGTGGAATATAAGAATAACACAAATGAGCATGTATCATAGGTATTGGATGAAATATATATATTGAGGATCTATAGTAAAACAACAATATTTCAGTGAGCATGTCTTGTATGCCAGCTGAAAACGATGACCACTGTGAGTGCGATGGGAAGCGAAAGCAAAGAGACTGTCGAAGGAGAAATCAAAAAATCCATGGATAATTTCAAAGCGTAATGCCAAAACGAGCATTTCTCTTCTATATTCTAAATTCAAACTCGAAAGGCTTAAGGCATGCAGTATAGCAGGTTTATAAAGACCAGGAAACACCTGACGGAGGGTTGAACTGATGGAATGCTTTTGGACATTTTCAACATACCTGATGTCATAACGTAGGTAAGGAGGTGACTAAACGGGTGAGCAATTTTGGATAACAGGGCGGCAGTATTCTAAAGAGGCTTTGCAGTAGTGCGCGATACATTCTTGCTGTGAGGATCGCAGAATGCAATTTGAAATTTTTAAATGCTGTCGAAGATATTTCAGCGCAGTGGAAATTTCAGTAGAAAAAATTGATACATATCAATACAGCGAGGTCACGGATAGCACTTACCGTTGATGCCAGAAACAAATCGCTTATTGCCATAAACTCAGCTGAACGGTGACTAAAAATGACCTCACAGGTCATTTTCATGTGTACCTGACAGGCTGTAGAAAGCAACCGAAATCTTTTCTGACTGCCTCAAACACACTCGGTCTTCTCATCATTGCCGCAACTCGAGCCTTCTTTTTAATGATTCCTTCTCCTCTAGAGAAGACCGATACGAACCCTGCTCGTTTAGGGTCGCTGCTCTTCTCCAAACCGTTCTAATCCGCTCGATGTGCAACAGCATCCAGGAACGACCTTCGACAGTGTTGTGAATCCCAACATACAATTATTCGCAATTGAAATTTGAGGAAATTTGCGAGAATTATAGCTATTAACGTGAACGTCCACATACACGTTCGAAGTGTAATGAATATCCGATACCCGACGATTTAAATTGGCGGGATATTTCATTTTATGTATCTCTGAACCATGTGATGTCAAAATGAGGTGAATGACGATAATGAGGGCATCTCTTACCCTGCGATCACTTTATAAATCAGCTTGGACGTTTACTTCTTCAGGAAAATTACATGCATATGCAACATTCGAAACTCGTTCACCTTCATATAAGCGCATCACACTCAGATTCGTCATAAACTCGATCATGTGGTCATGTAATTAGGTGCGATAAATATCACACATCCCCAGAAGACATATGTTTATGAGGCATTCAGAAACAACAAAAGATCATTGCAAAACACGAGGTATGTTAAAGATATGAACATCCGTGGATATATCAAAGTTGGCATCAATATGTTCATCAACAATATTTGTTTGAATATTCCGCTGAGGAGCACCTTATTCGAATTATACAGCCATGCGTGAACGATAAAGCCCGTATGTGGAAACTGAAATCTACAAGTCGATCTTGGCAGACTGCATGTTGATCACAAAGGCCGAGCGGATTTTCCATGTCTTCTAGCTCGCAAATGCCTCCGATGCTGCTGCCTTCCGTCGAATGAAGGTCGTGTCCTAAAATGAAAACAAATAGGCAGTCGAAAGCATCATTTCACCTGTAATATGCCTTGATGCAGGGCATCCAAGAAACGCGTTTCTAGGAATAATCAAAACAACTCACTACCGACCTCAGTTTGCCTCGAGCGGATCGAAGCTCTCCAAGAGGAAGAGGTATGCACCATCCGAGAGCACCTGAGGAGCATAATCCTCTGTTGCAGACATCGTTATCTGCGTGACAGTAGTAATGCTCGGGGCAACTACCGTCACCGTCTGCCACCAAGCAGCGTGTTATCTTTGCTGAAAACATTTTTCTTATGCAACAAACCTGAGCAATTGCAAAACAAAACGAACGATAATCAAGCATACATACTATTTGTCACAAAGATTCACAAATTTTAGAGGATATGAGAAGGAACGCGTACCTCTTTCGCAATGTTCTCCAGTTATATGCTCGCTCACGCATTTGCACTGGCAGTTTTCATTGAGAATGCCGTAGTGGCACCAATTATGGCACTCTGCAAATGGCAGTGACATTTCACAATTTTTCTTCTGCAATCAAAAATTATTTTGTTGCAAAACGGAATCTAAACATCACTTCACATCAGCTTTGTTGCATTAGAGCAAACTATCTCATTATGTGAGGACAATTGGGTTCTTGCAGTGTAGCATTGATGCGTCGTAAAGTTTTGCACCAAGTGCAGGACCGTTGATTTATACGAGAAGCAATCGATCTTTCGTGATCTTTCAGTATCAAAACCTTCATGGAGACATCGATGGCTGATGGCTTTTTCTATCTTCCGTATATCCCACAGA
>QEWY01001593.1:0-127362 GCA_006503575.1 Baylisascaris schroederi
TCGGTGAATTTTGGATATTCGAGTAACGGTTCATGTAAGAGCCTAGGTCACACATAAAGCGTTGTAAAGCTGCATCATTTAAAGAGGTGGACAGCCAGTTTTGACATCGTGAGACTCATTGTTCTGTGTAGTACATGTTGGAAGCGCCATCCTTTCAACATCCTCTCTCAGGCGGTGACGATGACGTGGAAGATGGAGAAGCAGAACATGATGATACAGGAATGGAAGCAGCATTCGACCAGCACTCAGCAGACCCATGTGCTCCTATAGATTTCACGTCTTTGAGACCGGAAGAGCCATCGGTGCTGAGGATCAGGAACGGCTTCAAGGCTGCGCCAACACTGCCAGTGGTACGTTACGTCATTTATCACCTAATCGTTATGCATTAACGATCTTTTGGTTGATCTAATTCAGCATGGCCAATTCATCAATGTGTCGACGTTTTCGTTATCATACCAGCCGAGTTCTGGGATGGAGTATGTTGAGAATGGACTTTTTGCATTTTGAGACACCGAGGACCTCATTTCAGTTGCCGATGTCGCTGATGCCTTTGGCTGAATTCGAAAAAATGAACGTGGCATTGTTCGCACGTCGAAACAATAAGGAGTTGATCGGTCAGAAGGACGACTTCAGAATCAATACTGGCATCGTTCACAAGAGCGTTCGTTATTATGTGATTTTCGAAAACCTTTGCTCAAGCATATTGCTCTTGCATCATTAGTTCTATTGGCGTTTATTCACTCTTCTCGATTCTTACCAATATGGTCGTTCAAGTTGTTCTCCATTGTGGCCATTTTGTGTATGTGTGTATGGGACCGTTGAAGCACGTTTCACTAAGTGTACAAACATGCAAAATGTCAATCAGGCACCTATTTTAAGAGTATGGATATACATGACCGTTCCATATTAACAAAAGTCAGTCGTCGATCCTCTACTTGCTGATTGACGGTTCTCTTCTTTCTTAGTGAAAACCTCAGAGTGCACTTCTTATTCTCCGCAAACAAATCTTAATATCGGTGCAGTTATTTAGGACTATATGGAGGTTTCTGAAGGGCGATTTATCTATAAAATTGCATTACCGCGGTTGAAGGTTTTTAGGGCAGTTTGTTGTTGGATCTGGTCAACGAGAGGTTGCTTGGCCAGTTCAGTGCTCCAGATCCTATCACTGATGCTGCCGATGGGAGTGTGGTGACTGAGGGGGAAGTCGGCGACGCAACCGTGATGGTCGAACTACAAGATGATACCGCCATAGCTGCTGTTGAAGGGGCGACGTTAGCACGAGGTAAATAACCGGTCAAAAAGTTGATAGTGATGCGTGCTGCTATATCACCAGACGACAGCTACCAGACTGTGAGGAACCACTTATATTTTCAGTTGTTCGACCCAAAGTATAAAACTCGAACGCCATGCTCACGGTGACGATGGTCGGAGATGGCCGTTTTGAACCGATTAGTCCAAAATCACTCTTTTCACCTTCTGAACGCTTATGCTTGGAAGGTCGAGCAATGCAGGCCGCTAAGCAATCTGGCGATTACTGCAAAAAACTGTGACCAGTCTCCAAATTACTGCGGAAAGCTGTAGCACACAGTAACGAGTTTTGCTTAAGTATTGCGCTTAACGCAGAAGTGACGCTTATATTCCTAAAAGGACGACTCCGTCCTGTAAGGGTTTTTAAGGCACTGTGCAAAGCATTGGCTTTGTTATTTTCTTATCATTCGATCCGTCTTTGATGTTGAAGGCAACAGTAAAATTGTTCTATATTGCAGCGTAATGCGACTGCTTGAAAACGTTTTCTGCCTTTCGTCGTGTTCATAGATTTTTATGTGATTTGCATTAGCCTTGTGCACTAAATAGGCACTGTGTAAAACCGTTGCTTAACAACTCGGACATTACGACATTTGGAAAATTTAAGTTTTCGTTTGTAATAAGAAGCGAGTTCCTACGATCCTATTTGTTTTGGTGGATATGCTAAACCTAAAGAACTGATGTTATTTGGTGACATTTTCCCCATTCAATTATTAAAACATTCGTTACTTATATCTGCCTATTCTTGTTTTATTCAGTCAAGCATTGACTGTGTAAAAGCAATTCTGTCTTATTGTGCTATAAACGACTGCTTTATATTGCTTGCTTCATCTCACTAAAGAACATGTTTATCTTTGAAGATGTGATTACATGGTGGAGGTACATATTCGCATTGGAACTGCTTTAGTGAAGAATCTTTTAAGGGGATGGTGATCATGGAAGAGGTCGGTCGAGCGCCGTTGTAGAAAACGAACGGAGAACGTGTGGAACTTGTGCAGGGTCGGAAGGGCAACGACTGTCGGAGCAGATGACGCTGGATTTGATAAATTCAGCGCATCCAGAGGAGAACAATGTTGTGATGGAATGTGACGGTGGGAACTGGAGTGACGGGGATGACTTCTTCGACGACGTGGTATTTCTGAGCATTTTCCTTCTCTTTTTGAATAATCTAGATTTCGACATAATAGAATATTCGATTATTAATACTCTCATGTTCGCCTATTCTGAAGCATATTCTTCAATTCGACTATTCTTAGCATATGTGATCTTGTAGTAGTTAACGTACTCTAGTTTCATGAGACAGAGACAAGCATTGCGACTGACTGAGTGTGCTGAATTACGTTTCGCACATCGTTGAAATCCCACGAGTGCGCCGTGTAGTAAGTCTTCATCTAATTCGTTCACGATCTGTAAAGGTTATCATGATCTCGCCTTCCAATTTCCAAATTCCTTTCCTAAGTAACAGTTTTTTTGAATTTTCCTGAATGGCTGAAGTTATGTAATTTTCGGAGTAAAGTTTGCGTTCACTTTACGCGTCGCTACAATCTACGTTAAATGGATTAGAAGAAAAAGAATTCACTGGCTTCATAGCAATTTTTCGTTGTCTTTTCTGTTGTTATTGGCCGGTTGTCATAATTTTCAATGTTTCAACTAATCGAATTGATTGTGTTGAAGATGGTGAATAGTGATGAGGGTCCTCCTATGAACGAGCTCGACATAATCGCAGATAACAAGCACCAATATGCTCCTTTCAAGGTAAGTGATCCAAGTTTACAGCTTGTCATTGATGGTGATGCGATTGTGACCATTATTATTTCAGGATTGATCAAGCTGAACACTAAATCCTAAGCTTCTAAGTTTTACTTTCCGTGGAAGCTTTTTCTAGCACAGAGAGTTTGCAAGAAATACATATTGCCCGATTTTATCTATTTTAAAAGTGGGGGGAGGGGAAGAGGAAAAAGATTCGATGCAAAAAACGATGCATTTAATTTCTCACTTAAATAATTTTATATTGCTCTTAATCGACTGGTCACAAGAAATTCCGTTTGCATTGTCCCGATTGAAACGCATGAACGTTGTTCGGACAAAGTTCGTTCTTATTCATTTCCTTGCATATGCGAAAATTTCTCTAATATTGCTTTCTTTTGATTCGTCGTTACCAATGGTACCCAGTCATTCTCTTTCACCTCTCTAATTTAGGCTCATTGGACAAGCTGTTAGCTTAGAAAGGGTATTAAATGCGACCACGATCGACTATTCCATGTAGATCATCATCTTATCCTTTAAAATTTAAATTTTTTTTTCTTCAGGAGGCGAAAACATATAAAGCGATTGAGCAACGACTGAAAGGACGAGATAAAAGGCGTGAAAGAATGGAATTACCGCTGAAGCCATCCATTCTCGAGTATATGAAGAACTGCATGTTTAGAAAGACATCGAAGAAGAAATGCATGCAGACGGGGGCTGGTTTTAGTGACAATACACTCCTCGCTATCATGGGGTAAGAGTTTGATCTCCGTTTGATTGCTACCGCTGCTGAGATGGTTTTAAAATTGCCCCTGCACCTACTCCGTTGGACCTTTTTTGAGAAATAAAATTTAGTGGATTTGATGTTTTTTTTTTCTGATTAATTTCGATGAATGAATTCAGCGAGTGAATGTCTTATGAAAAAAGAGGGTTAACATGGTTTTAAATTATGCTCCTTTCTTCGCCAATGCGCTTTCAGCATCGCCTTGTGGTTCTATCAAGCAAAAGAGTAGTAAGAACGTTGGGCGAATCTGAACTCGATCATCCTCCAGGTTCCAGATCGCAGTGTTCGGCTAAAAGCGATTCCTCAGCAGGAAATGAGTGGTAATTGGATGTGAGTGTTTGAATGTTTTATGCTACGCTATATTTGTTTCAGTTTCGTGACAGCTACGGAGAACAAACGAGGACGGTCTTTACGTAGCACGGCGAATGCAATGAAGCAGCACACTGTCGTACCTCTTCGCGGTGAGTTTTTTTTTTTTTAAATTTCTTGTCGGTCTTCTTCTCATATTTAGCCAAGTTTAGGGGATATCTTCTTATAAAGTTGGGTGACCGATTCTTTTAGTTGGGTAACCCTCCGCTGTTGCTTAAGTTTCTACATGCATAGATAAATTGTGGGAGTGTTTATGGTCGAGAAGCAATTCGCCTATGATTGAAATTCTTTTCTAATTCTCTAATGCTTTCCCCTACAACATGATCACATCAAATTTGTATTGAGGTGTGGAACAGCTTATTTGAATTTGTCTGTCTTATTTGATTTGGAAGTCCCTCAAATTACGTGTTGGAAAGACATCAATTTGGAAAGCATATTCCATACAACATAATGAGCGTGAATAGCTGAGTCGCTCCACGTCGTCGGTTGGATGAACTCAATTCTGATGTCAGGAATGTTGTGACACCGGCTGACCAACAGTTGCGGCCGCAACGTTTAGATGTCTACTGTGAGGCAGTGCTTGAATTCAAAGCGGCCTGCCGTCTTTCATACTAACAGCAGGTAGGTGATGTCGGTAGTCAAGCAGCGATTAAACGGATCGCGTTGCTAATGTGGGCTGTACCATCAACAACATATTAGTATTTGGCGCCATATCGACTGAACGGGTTGCAGCTGTTTGAGCGATTGTCGGGCACAACGACATGGTCTGTACGCTGCGGACAGCTCCGACTGCTTTACCCTCCCCTCAGGCGAAACACGGCAATAATCTCTTCCCATCCGGGACAACCCCGCCGATCCTGTTCCTTTTTCTCAACCTCACTCTCCATCCCCCAAACTTTTTTGCCGTAGGCAGACCTTCAAGAACATTGTCTGCATTTTTTTCGTCCTTCTTATAACACCAGTGGATGCAGTTTCTGTTTTTTGTCTCCATTTATTCCCGAATTTCAATTTCGCGATACCAAGTGTATGTGTACCTCTCTCTGTATGTCCAACTGAGTAAATAAGATTAAAACTAGCGTTGTGAAATTTGGGGATTATGATATACACCATAAAATGACGCTCTCTGGCAGCAGTAAACTTCGGAATGAATTGTAATCACTGAAGGTGCCGAAGGAATTTCATCCATTTTCAACTGCTCGTTATTTCCTTCATACCGATCGGGTTACAGGAAAGCGAATTGTTTGTGCTATATCTGGAGGATTGTTAAGGTCGCTTTTGCATCGATTAATGCGCGTATTTTATCGTAGGGTAATGAAACAAGCTGCGAACAGAAGCTTGTTCTGTGTTACTTTAGTAAACATCAATGTCTATGTGGGTACTGTCACGTTATACTTTGTTGGCTGAAATTTTTAAGTGCAGTATTTCGATGCATAGAGACATTCATACATCTGCAAACTTGAGTAGTTTAAACAGCGTCAATTCCCTATGTTTTCAGAGAAAGCAGGTAGGGAAGATGTAGCAGCAGAAGAATTGGGTGTATGGGATGATGAGGAGGCAGGCATCGGATACGAAGATGATGATGAGATTGACATCGAAGTGGCTAAATCGGCGGCTGCTGATAGTGAGTTTGATTTCTCTTCGCCATTTGAGTGATCCTTTCATGCAGAACAATAAGTCGATGCTTCTCTCGAGCACTGTGGTCTTTACAATGTTCCTTAATGTTTTTATTATTACATACACTGGAAAGGAACACGAGTGCATGGCCTTAGTATGGACGCGAAACTGTTACTTCTTTTTTTAGATTTCTTTTCATAGTAGAATTATATGACTTTTGAGGACGACTAGGGTTGGTCATGAATCTGTTTCATTCAAGAGCGTGAATTCAAGTTATCCCTTATTTACAGAGATCGAGCATCATCGAAATAGGAGTGGTTTATGGAGTTGTTTTTATAATTCAGCTTGACAATTCACCGTTGATTTGAAGCACGTTGCGTGTTCATTTCCCTATTTCACACATTAGGAAGTGATCGGTCGCAAATTTTATTCGTGAGAATTAAGTCACAATGAGGTGCTCACTAAACGCTAATTGTGAATAGATAGGCAAATAAGTTTGCCTACACGTTGATACTTTTTATGAGGGCATACTCACTGACGCTGATAGTAGCAATATGAATGGCGTGTGCCGTTTGTTCGACAAATGAAAATGTAGTTAGAACCGAGGTACGGCAGGAGGAGCATATGTGAGTGGGGATGTGATGCAGCATGACACGACTAGGCTCGCTATCACGAATCGTAAAGCGTTTATACAATGCTGTTTGCCGTCAACAGCGGCGCATGTATAGTGCTCACCTTATTGTACCGCTTCTGCGCAAGTGAAGGTTCTGTGGGTTCGCACGTCATGTTTTCTTCAGTGAAAATCATGGATCATCCGCTTTTTCGAGTCATGAAGGTGATATGCGGTAGGAGGCATAAAGTTTTTGGGAAGAGAGGAAGGAGCTAGTCGGCACGCCACATTTTTAGCGTCTTCATTTCATTCCGGTAATAGTACGTATTGTTTCAAGATGCTCCATGGCATACTCACTGACGCTGATAGTAGCAATATGAATGGCGTGTGCCGTTTGTTCGACAAATGAAAATGTAGTTAGAACCGAGGTACGGCAGGAGGAGCATATGTGAGTGGGGATGTGATGCAGCATGACACGACTAGGCTCGCTATCACGAATCGTAAAGCGTTTATACAATGCTGTTTGCCGTCAACAGCGGCGCATGTATAGTGCTCACCTTATTGTACCGCTTCTGCGCAAGTGAAGGTTCTGTGGGTTCGCACGTCATGTTTTCTTCAGTTAAAATCATGGATCATCCGCTTTTTCGAGTCATGAAGGTGATATGCGGTAGGAGGCATAAAGTTTTTGGGAAGAGAGGAAGGAGCTAGTCGGCACGCCACATTTTTAGCGTCTTCATTTCATTCCGGTAATAGTACGTATTGTTTCAAGATGCTCCATTGTTCGCTGATGGACTGAAAGACGAAGATATCGATGGACCAGTTGGCTTTGGGAATGTGTACGACGATGGAAAAGCAGCAAGAGGCGTCAGCTTAACGAAATCATTGAATCAGATGACCTGTGAAGAGGTGCTCAAGTACTACCTCCAAAGGTTGATGAATGATAACTTATTATATGCAGGCCTTGTTTACACTTCTTTACACTTTTGGAAAGCAGAAGGAGTGGACATCACCTTTCGATGATGGCCACGCACACGTTGATTCGTTGATCGACTATTTATGGTTGGAAACAAAATAATTGGGAATTTATCCCCGTTTTGTGCAAATGACGATGATTTGATTTCGAGATTTGGGTTGGATAGGGAAAGTTTGATTGTTTCCCTTTGCTGGCCCCTCAGATAATGGCCACTAAGGGACCGAGCAGTATATGCAAAATAGGAGGAAAGAATGTTGGTTGCAGTCAGTAAACATGGGCAGAGAGGGGTTCCACTTCGCTATGAAATCTTTTCTTGGTATTTCGTCGTTTTGGTGTTAACATTTGTTGCATCGTTGCAGGTACTGGTCAGTAAGTGAGGAGACGACGTCGAGGTTATGCCAGAGAGTTCAGAAGTGGGAAGAGAAAATGATTCCAATATTGGAAGAAGAGGAAAGCAGACGTGAGTTCAATATTCATGAATACGGTGATGAGGTCCTCAACAGATTTCAGCACATTGGACAGATCATTCCATATGTGGAGGTAAGGCGCTCCATATTTCTCCTTAGTTCATACACCTTATGATCGATTATGTTGGAGAATTATACCACGAAGTGGAATTACTTACATCATGCAACCACTCAATTTACTAAAGCTAGTTGGGCCTTTTACGCGAGTAGGTGGTTGTTCTTAGGAGGGTGGACTGAATTACCACTCTATGGAATCTTATCATATGTGGCCTTACATAAAGACGGTGCGGGTGTGAACGATTTATTGCGGTTCTTTAAAGGTTTCGCATGCGCCATTCTTTCTCGCTCTGACTTTTGTAGAAAGGTCTCGAGCATTTCTTCATGTGCACCTGGAAGGGAACCTCTGCGCTTGCCTAGGTTCAGTTACTTCCTCTTTCACTTTCCATTTATTTGATAATTTCCTTTACTTTAGCTTGCCTGGCTGTTTTATCTTGGTTTAGGGACATGTTATAAGAAAAGCGTATTCGCTGTTTTGTTCCTTGTAAACGGCGTACGTTCATCGTAATGTAACAGAGAATAGATGTTTGATCTGAAGATTTGGATAAACTTAATTGGTGCATCTCATGAAATGTGTTGTATCACTTTTCATGCAAAAATAAAGTGGACTGTAAAGAGACGCGTCTTGGACGTTGCTTCACCTTCGACCTAATCTTTTGCGAGGCTATAAGGTCTGAAAGAAGTATGAAACGATGGCCATTTTTCATTGGCGTAACCCTACCAGAAAACACCAGTCTGTAAATGTCGACAATGAAAACCTGGAGATTTTAATATCTAAGAGAGAAGGAAGCAGTTTTTTATCATTTCGCTTTGTTTAGCTATTCAAAAATTGTGCCTTTGAAAATATTACCAGTAAAAGGGGAATCGGAAGGCAAAGTGAACAGCTGAGATTTAAACCTTTCCTCCCTCTTCTTCCGACCTCAACGCAAGGGTTTCCTTACGTCGTTATGTGTGTTATAGTAAAAAGGATTGCTGAATTCAACAATTGCAGCTGGTGAAAGGAAAAGCGTGGTATGAATGTTGTCGTTATCTACTCTCCATATTGATGCTCGCAAACACGGGCAACTTACTTGTTGAGGAACGTGATCCTGAAGATGCGTTTGGTTCACTACGTTGCAAGCTTCTCAAAAGGAAACGGCATCACGAAGTATTCGACGATGCTGAGGCTGTCTTATAAGACATCAAGTAGGCGTCACTTGCAAAACATTTGTGACGAGTCGCAATAATACCTAAGCTATAACTCCACAAATAACACAATCTTCCAAAATATGCTCTTTGCAATGCTGGCGCGCTAAGCAAAGAGTTTTTGAATGGAATGATGAAATTTGCGTTGGATGTAAAACACAAAGGCGACAATTACAGCACAGCAGATAGAAAGTGGAATGTGTTGAGTGCTACGCCGTCTGAAATGAGAGCACAGACGTTGCCGATACTGCACGCTTCGGCAACCGGAGAGGATAGTGTTATCCTATAATCGACAACGAAGGTTTTGA
Organism: Baylisascaris schroederi; assembly: GCA_006503575.1. Taxonomy (NCBI): domain Eukaryota; kingdom Metazoa; phylum Nematoda; class Chromadorea; order Rhabditida; family Ascarididae; genus Baylisascaris; species Baylisascaris schroederi. Next base: position 9,419 of record QEWY01001593.1, read on the forward strand.
GATGTTAATATCTGAGAGGGAGGGAAGCAGTTTGCTGAGAGGGAGCTTTGTTTGAGTTTGTGCTATAGATGAAGCCATTATTCGAGTTTATTGCAACGGAGGCTTTGTTCGAATTTATGCCGTTATAGATTTTCAGCAGTTTGGATTTGTGTTCGAAAACGAAGATGTCTTGAGGCGGTAGCTATTCGCGTAGAGTGAATAGCGCTCATCTGTCAGTTCTAATGGCTGGGGTGTTATTCCAAAACTTTGTTTATGTAGTACTGTTTCATGCTTCCATATGTTATCACTGTCACTTCACAGAATTTCATTCGTTCATTTTCGTGATTTGTTTTTGGGAATGTTTTTTTGCCTTAATGAAGGACGTGGCGTGTTTTCATGAGCGCTTCTTACGTGGTAGATGTTTGCTATATTGTGCCTATTTGTTCGGATGTTGAATTGGATTTTCCTTCTGTACACTTAGCTGTCCATATGGTGGCATGATTAAACGCTGTCAAGCGGAATTAAACCCATCCGAGTGTCAGCCATAATGTCTGGTTGAGAGGATTGGTAAGGAAGTGGTGAATGAAGCTATGAATAAGCATACTTCATTTCACATCCAGAATGGTGACGTTCTTCTTCTTTCTTGTATGGTTTGTTGTAGTATGTGTCCCACCTTTTCGCCACCACATGTGCTCATTGTCAGAGGCATAGTGATTTACAATTGAGATGGCCAGCAGAGGTTACAGGCCGTTGATGGAGGTAACAGACAAATAATATACCGAAATGCGTTTTTCATAAGCGCCTTTCCCGCTAATACTGCCTAAACGTTTGTGTCTATGAGTATGTACTATGCAGTTTTGCTTTTATTTCGACATGTATTTTGCTCTCTTGATTTGTTGTGATCTCCGCTTTGTCGCTGCTATTGATTTGTACTTACTGTGGTGCTCGAGTGCCCATTAATGTATTATCTGCTTGATGGCTCACTGCTGAAGGTGGATGTATTTTGATTTGGACTGTTAGTTTGCCTTATTGATGAGTAGACCTCCCGTCTAAGAAATCTTTTAACTACATTATCTGAGAGTCTATGTAGTAATTTTTCCGATATGTACATTCAGACTCAAAATTCCATCTACTAAGAGTGCATCTAACACTTTTTCTTGGATTCGGCATATCATGTGCGGACTTTCTTGCGTCATTGAAAACTTCTAGGGATTTCGAATTGGGTGAGCTTGTTACGAGCAGTCTCTGTTAAAGCTAACATCCCATTTATTCTCTAGTGGATTAGTGATATATTCTACTGCTTGTTTGGAAATGAGTTAGAACGGGAATAACGGCGAATTAAATCTAATTTTGCTGTTTACAGTCGTTTCCTACTCATCTTATTCATATTCCACGATGTTGCACTTTAATTGTGTTAATGTTTTTTCAGTGCGTTGTGAATGTGGAATGTCGGATGATTGTGACTGTTTATAACTGCTTCACTTACGACACATTATGATGTAATGCTTAGGATGTTTATGGTAAAGGAGACGTTTGCTGCATTGCCTACAGTTTTCGTATTTCACAAAAAATGAGTTGGGTGCATAAGCAGTTCAAGAGTTATCCCTCATCAGTTTGTATGAGTTATGTGGAAAGGATAGAGGGGAGTGACAGCAGTCTGTTCGGGGGTGTTGACGGTACTTTTCAGTTGTGTTGATTTCGTATTATTTTTGTGCATCGTTTTGTTGAAGAAGTTATTCGCTACTCGCCGTAATACAAGTAAATATTGTCACGCGATGAACGTTATTGCAACTGGCCTCTGCGGAATCACTCGGATAGACCGGCTTCCGACAGCTGTGGTCCACAAGTCTATCAAAGAGGAGGGGGGGGGGGGGGGGGGGGGGGGNGGGAGGGTTGGGTTGGGACAGTCGATGAGGACGATTGTCAATATAGAAATACCTAATCAGTTGCTTGTGGTATCCATTAGTGTTTTTATCGTCATTTACACGAGGTGGTGTTGTCGTTTGGGTTGACTTTACACTCTGAAGGGAGGGTGTGGTACCCAGCTCAGCCGTAAAACAACGTGAGAGAGGGTACTGCTTATTTCATCATGGCTGCTGTTAATGATCGAACATAACATAATGCAGCGAAAACAGCAGAATGGCTATCTGTGCGTAATTCGTTTATTAGATGAGAAGGAAGAGGAGAGACTGTGGTTTCTCTTGGTGAATCCTTGCTTCCTCTAGCTATCCGAGTCTCCTTGAGGGTCTGTGTCCTCTGTCGAGCTGAGGTGGAGCAGACTGCAAGAAAGCACAGGTATAAGGGACGAATAGCACTTATACAGTAAGGTGGTAAACATGAAAGGACAATATAGTCTTAATTGCTCGCACTTCAACGGCCGACTGTAAGCCAACTCGGCCTTTAGACCAGCGTAGAAGCTGGAATGATTATATGAGAAAATCAACCGCTTTTATATTCTCCCAGTTCTGCCTCAGGCTAGCCTCATTACACATGCCGAAATGCAGCAGTGCCTGCAGCCCGATCAGATCTCTAATTCTAAGGAAATAGGTCACTGGTTTGGTACATTCCGCGAACATTTTGGTTCGGAGAGGGGAAACAATGAGAGAATTAAACGGAACTGTATTTTTTACACTTTCGTTCAGAAGATATCAGCAAGATTATATATTAACAGTAAAAAAGGTGACGGATAGCGGTAGCCGACTGCATCAAACGGACTGGCTCAGCATGGTCCAATTTTTCGTAGCTTGGGAGTATGCATCGAAACGTGTTGCGAATGAGCACGCCAGCAGCCAGTTTGCATGGGATCGAAATATCCACAACTTTCATCGTATTCCTCGATCGGCTCGTTCCCCTCCCCTTCAACACAAACTGTAATCTGACTTTCCCCATACAACGTTCATTCCCTCGCGCTTCACCCAACCACAAATGTTGCAATACGCTATCCATGGCCTTGCATTGCACTGCAAATTTTTACACTTCTGGCCACACTTCAGCCTTGAAGGATTCTGGCACACATTCGACTCTTAGCAGAGCTGTGGTAATAAGTCTTAGCAACTTCTTAGAAATGCTCCCTACGTCTCAATGTAAACTTTTCAGCAACGACCAATTGGAAAACCGACCATCAAAAATGGCGAAAAGTCACTGGCCGAAGGCGATTGGGCGCTGCCAAAGTTACTTTAGAATCGTTCCAGTTTTTGGCCGTTCGCAAAGATCGAATTTCAAGAATACTCTCTGGTAAGTTCGGCTAACAGAAACCGGTCGAATTTTCCTTCTGGCTTCGACTTTTAGCCGACCAATCGAAATTCGATCTGTCGGTTACTCTGGCAGATCCCAGCTCGAGAACCACTTAAGTTGGAGTTCCGAAATGTTTTGGCTTTAACAGACTTCGTGGAGTCACCTTCGTCATACATCGTTTTGATCACCGACTTTGTGAAGGCGTAGATGTTCAAAGGCGGAAAAAAACATATGTAAATTTAATATCGTTTAGACTTTTATTTCATAGCGGTTGGATTACAGCAAACGGGCATTTGTAGGAGACTTATGTGAGTAATATAATCAACTAAAATTTCATTATATCATTTCGCATACATACTATTCGTTATCAACTTATGCAGGTGACTGGTAAGGATGGAATGTAAAACGTTTGCACCTAAGGCAACAGGGGAGGGGTGTCACGATTAATCGCGAATTAATTTTAAGAAGAAAGAAATTAGAATTCATTTAGCTAAGTACGACGAACGTTTCGATTAAGAAAGTGCAAGAGAGCAGTTGAAAGGGCTATTCATGAATGGTTACCATTAAAAAAGGCAAGAAGAGATTCGCTGAAAGTCCATTCAGAGGTTATGGTGACCAAAATGGAAAGTGACCATCAAAAATGTTGGCAGTTGGGCAGTTTGAAAGGAACGATGCTGGAAATGCGGCGTCGCTTCATTCATGAATAGATCTAATCATTTAGCAACGGGAAATCCTCAGTACAATTGGACGTCAAAAGGCAACTAGCAACCCTTAGAAGGCATGAGGAATCTCACCTCGGGCACCATGTATCGACTGCTTTCATGGAGTCGATAAAGATTCCAAAAATAAGACAAGTGAACGAGTAAATTTAATTTTCAAGGACTCACATTAGATGTGCCTGGTGGGAGAGTCTTGGCCTCACTGGCGACACCTGCCTACAATAGATTCAGATCCTGGCGTAGAGAACAAGCACTCAACGACCGGCTCCGCAATCTGGCGGCATACCACTACCGCACTACTTAGCACCGATCTGGTCTGATCTGTAGGGTGTGGTGGCGGTAGTGCCGCCTGATTGATTAGGCCGTCGTTGATCTATTGTAGGCAGGTGTCGTCAGCTAGGCCAAGTCTTTCCCACAAGGCACATCGAATGTGAGTTCTTGAAAATTAATTTTATTCTATCACTTGTGTTATTTGTTGGAGATTTTATCGACTCCACAAATGGAGTCGATACAGAATGGATACAAGAGCGCATGTCGTATCAGCCCATCTGACACCCTGCCCCACCTGTTTATCCTCCGTTTCCTATCGTTCCCCCCCCCAGATAACCACACTCTCAAGACGAAATGTTCCCCATAAAGCACTCCAAACTTGTAATACATTCGATGTTTTCGATACAGCATATAAGTTATTCAAATTAGTGGCAGTTATCTGAGGTTGTACATGCATACCAAGCAGGCGAATTATTTTTTGCTTGCACCAACTAGATCTCCGTCCGCCGCACCTGATTTGGCTGTTCAAGTGAATATATAAAATATCACCCAATCGCCCGCATTCAGACAACTCGAACTATGTGCACAGCTGCAATGTTCAATATGCTGTAGACAGATTCGCTGTGATTTGTGTGAGGGCAGTCAGCATTCATCGTGGAAGCATTTCGAGGTGAATGTTTGTTTGCACTTTTGATGTTTATCAGAATGTATCTGAAGGCGTTCCGCACATGCACGGCTGGAAATTTATGACTGTTGATTGTTTTCACAGCTGTAACATTTTCTAAATCCAAACTGTGAGAGCTCCTTTGCAGCTCTATAAAAAGGATACGAAAATGGGTTTCAGCATGTTCCGCAGTTTGTGCAATAACTGCGATTAGTGGAAAATCTCTCCCCATCACTGGGTCAAAACGATCGTAGATGGTGATGATTTTCCTTCCCATTCCGCATTCCCCGTATTTCCTTCCTTCTAGGTCTTTATGATAAAAGCTGCTTTGCACAATTATCGCCATCCTGGGTTTCTATCAAAATTTGCTGGCTCTGTTATGGCTGCAAGATCCCCAATTACTCAAATTTGTGGCCATAGAGAGCTGTAGCAACGGATCGAAACGTAAGCAACTGGATGATCGTTTTAATCGCATTAGCTTACACGGCTTGTTAAACAGGCTTCAACAACGTTAATGTGGTTTGGGGCAGTTTGATGGAATCCTTTCGGTCGTCAGAAATTCACTTCCGTTTTATAGGCACTTCTTGTGCATTTTTGCAAAAAACAACTACGATGATATGTCTCCATGTTTGTATGTCTGTCCGATTGTTCGTTCCTACGAACCGCTAAAACCACGGTCACGAGATCCAATCGATATTGAGCATCGCCTGAACTCAGTTTTGTTTCGAATCACCTTTGTTTACTACCAAATAAGCCATATTACACAATTAGATCCGTGAAAACTAAGTCGAATAAATTGTACAGTCAGTCGCCCATCTTAGAAGAAACAGCGAAACTTTATTTCACCACTTCTGAATTCATTCGAACTTTGTGATATTAATTGGTTTTCAGAATTTGCATATCCTAATACGTCCTGACACACATGAATAATCCCCTTTCCAGCTTCTGCAGATTTACGTTCATAAAGCACACTTTGGTGAGGAACTTTTCTGTGCGTGGAACTGTTGTATATCTATGTTTATCTGTCTGCCCGAGGTTTTCGCACGAGAACAATTGAATTTATGAACTTTTACGGGCATTTGGGTTTGCGTAAAATTTGATGGGTACATTTAACTAAACTGTAAATCATGCGTAATAATCTTTATTCTTTTTCCCGCGGTGTATATTTTGACCCGAAAGGGCAAGAATGTTCTCCGAACAATTCTGCTTTTGGCCTGAAATATCTCGTTTTGTCGCCAGTTGATATGAATATGATAATGAAATGTGGGTTTTCACTCGTTCAAATATGGCTTACACTTGCAGTTGAAGAATGCTCGCCATCGTAGTTTTGGCCATTATTGCCCTCTCACAGGCAAATGAATTGACACCTGGTGGATATACCGTTATCAACAAGTGCAGTGTGAAGGTCAATGGGGTGATGCGGCCCACATCACTGAACTGCAGAGACATGTTGCCACCGCAAGCCTGCGCATCCGCATTCAAATCATCACAACGATCCAATGGCTAGTTTCTTTAGTTCTGAAGTGTAATGTGAAAGCATCAATGAGAGACGATATGGAATTATGATGTAGGCAAGTAGAGAATGAAATTCTATTGCCGTGGTCAATAAATTAGAGGAAGTGAGGAATAACCAAAATAACTGCGGTGCAAATTCTTGAAACTTGCTAGGGGAAAGCATTCACTTAATATATTCAACTAACTGCGTCTATTATTAGCTTCAAGGTTTTTTAACAAGGTTAAAGTAATAAGGATGAGAATTTCACTGTTTAATTGTTTAAATTTGCAACGAGAGCATTACAGTTGCCTGACTAATATCCTGTTTTCTTCAACGTTTTTCCTATATTTCGTTATTCTTTTTATGTGCATCAACAAAATGAATACCGCCATGGTCATTGCCTTGGTAAATGTCGATTAATCAACTTTAAGTAAATCATGTGTGTTCGGTCTGCACATGTGGTAGTTATATTAGCGTGCTGTTCCATTAATAAAATAGAAACAAATCAAATTAAAATTACAATTAGAAGGGATCGTGTTGTCTATCATTGCGTCCCTATCGCAGATGTGCACTATAGCCACATACCTGCACGCTATCCCAAAAAACAGTGCTTTCATTGGTTGTGTTGTCGTACATCCACTATGCATATATAAACTAACAGCGATGCCCCACTCTTTAAACATGTTAAGTAACACGATTTTATCTTTGTAAATTACGAAGGTAGTGAGCATAAGATGTGAGTGTTATGTTAATAAGCTTACAGAAGGATCATGGAGAGTTGTGGTCAAAGGGACGAAAGAACATATGAAAACTGAATAATTAAACTCAACAATCATTTTATTCAATAAGTTGATAGTTAAGTGAAGCAGATAGTTTGCACGATAACCTTCGATGAAATAAGCTATGAGCTGAGTGCCCTCACTAGTTAAGAAGATATTTCTAAGCGAACCTTTCCTGAATATCATAAAGCAAGATGTGGATGAGGCATTTTCGTTTATAACACAACACGATGTTATAACGCTAATCAATAAAATCGCCAACCAATTAAATTCGTCTATTATAACTAGTAATTCAGCTCTTTATAATATTGCAGTGCAATTTCTATCTTAGATTGCTCTCCAGATAAGTGACTGATAAAATGAAACTCAGAAGAACATTGTTGCTTCTTCCTTTTTTCTATATCTTTGTTATAAGCAGACAGCGTTTTAATGAAAATTGCATTTTAGTAGTTAATGAGAAGAGATCATAGATCAGCTGAATAAAGAGCACAACAAATGAAACCTGTAGAAGTGTACTGCGTGCCTTTCGAATGACTGTAGCATTTCAAGTGATCAGGCGGAACGCGAAATTTGGAAACAGATATACTTTAGAAGGTTGAAAAGACCATAAGGTATTCCAAAAAAACATGAATGGATTGAATTTGAAGAGCTGGGCATTACTTTGGTGGGGACAAGCGAAGATCTGTTATGGTTTCGCAACACTCGAAGAACAAAGCATGCGGATATTTTTGAAAATTTGCATGAGGTTTAATTGTTCGCATCGAATGCCTTATCTTCAAATAAGGATAACCCTCCCAAACGCAGTAATTTTAGCAAATCAATTTTTATCGGTGTGAAAACTGTATTTTCTAGAGGATGAATGTTTTCACCACTTCTGTTAGCGTTACAAGTATCGGTTTCTGATTGTGTTTTATAACAAAATGGTTCTTTTTGATGCACTTCCCCAATTGCAGACACTGATAATGGTCAGTAAGTTCAGCTGCACGGACATTTTGTTTCCCATAGAGATTTCGACTTGAATGTCCGCCACAAAGAGTGTGTGAAATGCGATTACTCCAATCAGTTATGCGTATACTTCTAGGAATAACGACTATATGGTGAGCAATAACTGCTACAATGGATTCTTTGATGTGATCGTGCCGAGATGCAAAAGATCGTGTGCCCTTTGCTGTTAGTGGAAGGTTGAAGTCAGCGTTAAAGGTTCCTTTCCTCTTTCTGTATATATGTTTTTAATGTGCGGTATTGTTAAAAAGTAGTAGTCTTTGGTTTCACTACCTGCGGAGATACACCTTCTGGGATGTTTGATGGTTGACGCTTCTGCGGGACGAAAACAACCTTGCCATCATGATTCCATGGCATACGGAAGCCTTGATGATTAATGTGAGACACAAAAGCCTTAGAGGAGGGCAACTTTACCCTCACAGCTACTAAACTTAGAGTGCACAGAGGTTCACTCCCAGAGTAGCCTTGCGATAGCCCATAAGCTTTTGATCCTATGTATGAGCTACCACCACTGTGGGGCAGGAAACAACTTCGGTAGCTTCCTACCGCGGCGGGAGCACCTCTTCATGAGAGCACATCAAGAACTGTAATGAGTCACCTCAACACTTGCCTCATTAACAGCTTCTCAATACTTGTTCGTGTACGCATATATTCGTTCGCTTCTCTATTCCAACTCGAAAGCCACTTAAAGCTAGAGTAACCGAATTAAGTGGATATCATTCACATCCGACTTCAAGTTAATTCAGCACATCCGACAGGAGATGTAACTTCAAATGTGCAGGTAGATTACACTTGGTCGAGTCGCATCTTACTCTCGTTTGGTTAGGAAGGCGAATAATATGTGTAAGAAATTTGTCGAATGATATGAAATATGAATGCACTGTTCTGCATATTTGTTTACTGTTCGGTAATTATGCAAATATTGTTTCGATAACCGATGTTGCGAAAACGCAAACAGTGCCAGCTCGCTCTCTTCTCTCCCTACCCCCCTCCCCCCTCCTCCCCCCCCCAAGTCCCTCAACTCTCGAAGCGTGTTCGTTGCTCCCTTACTTCGTTGCTCAACTACACAAACGTTGTCTGAATTCTGGTAATGAATGAGGTAGGCGTGGATATGAGACCCTAAAGAGAACACTTTCTCTCATCGCAATGGTTTAACTTTGTGTATTTCAGCTGGAAATATTCGAATCCGGACATTCAATCGAATTTCTGCACTTCTAGTACGCTTTCGTTGCATTCTATTGAAGCACGCTGCGGTTTGGTCTCTCCTTTGGATTGTGGTGCCGGCGAGCTGCTCATATTGAATGCAAATATTTTCGTTCTAAATGGACTGTTCTGTAGAAATAAATCCTTTCTCTGCACATATTTTCAAGTAATACGGGCATTTAAAGCTTCATTAATGCTAACAATTGATTACATTAAGCATACTATTCACTGCGGTGTAAGAAGCGAGCTGCACTGTTTATGTTAGAGCTACATAGGGCAACGTTACACTTTAGCTCTTTATCATCGCAGATGCTATCTTCTGTAAACCACCTGTTTCACTGTATGGCAACGGCTAGGCTTGGCAACGGTTATATCCAAGCCAGTAAGCGCAAATTGCAACTGGCGATCCAATAAACGCCACTGTAGATGACGAACTAAAGGCGATGAAACATTAAAAAGTTGCGTTTTATGTGGCTCATCCAACGGGGGATCTTGGATCTTTGCTGCGAAAATGCACAGAAATTGGTCTTAGAGTCAGCTTAAAGATCCGTTTCATTCAAAGTCGAGTTCAACGAGATTACCATTAGATGTGATTTGAGCGAAGGCATCAGAAATATATTTACCTTCCAATTGTTAACTATTCTGTGTTAATGATAACACTATTTTTGGAAGTTCACTTATCAGCTTTCGATATGTCGAAACATTGTAGTGGCTATAGCCTCTTCTCCCTTCCAAATGTCTACAGGCGTCTATTTATGTAATTTTTCTACTTTCCATCTATCTCATTTTCACCATTCCAAAATCTTTCTGAATATCAGTTTATTTTTCCTATCAGTTTCACACACGGGATATATGCTTCGATTCAACGAAGATATGACACGATATTCAATTATTCTTCTTCCATCTTTCCTTTTATAGAGTGAGCATGCGTATATATACTCCTCCCAATATGAATATGCTTGAACAGAACTAAAAGAGTGATTAGGTGTTATTAAACTTGCTTTTCGGATATTTTCTTTAAAACCTTTAGAACTTGTTTCATAGTTTATTCCAATTTCTCCAACTCCAGATTATTGTATATTTTCATTTAAACCCCTCAGTAGATCATACTTTCTCGTTCTATGCATGAGGCGAACTATACACAGCTCTTCTCAGTTTGCGGCTGATAAATTTTTCGACGATGTCAACGCTGTTTTGTGAGGTAATCAGTGCTATTTCCACAAATAGCCGTACTCTTCTAAGAATGAAAATATGGCTCAAAGCTGAGCTCGATCTTTCTTTATAATATATCTCATTCTTTGCGTAGATTGCATTCCCTCGATATGGTTGAGAAATGCGTCTGAAATGATCAAAAATCAATATTAGATTTCATGTTGCTTATTGCGCTTTTATTTAGGATTGTTGCCCAATAAAAAGCTATATTAGGTCAATCGTTCTTGGCGTTTCCACGGGTCCGTTACCTACTTATAAGTTTTTTCAAGCTCGATTTCATCAGCTCTGCAGCTAACTCCTCAATTCTTTCACAGTCTCCCTTAATTAAACCTTCCGCTTCACCCTCACAATTCTCTCTACGCAGTAGTTGGATATCGTCAACGGACTGCACAATATCGCGTAAGATTGATTAGATCGAAAATGAATTACATGAAAAACAAATGTTGCAACAGTATCGCATCTTGAGCAAATTTTGGATATGGCGGTGATCCTTTCAGTTTCACTGAAGCAGATGCCATCAAGCACTCTAACAGCACTCAGAAATGAAACGCAATGAGAAGAGTGAAGAAGTTAGGACAGTACGAAAGCAGAACTGCCGGGTCCTCAAAGAGGTGTTTCGTCATTTCAGAATAATGATGTTTTTGTCTGATTAGAAACGACGACCTCATGCTGCAACTTCAGGGGGAGATGATGTGGCCTCATCCAGAACAGACCTTTGTCCGAGCTCATCTTCTTCCACTCCAGTTCGGAATCCTTTCTCTCCCACATCTCTTTTAATGGTCATTAGAATGGAATGGTAGGTCAGCACTGATGGGTAGAACTGAATCATCACGTCACGTTCCAGTCGGCTTCCAGTTCGTTAGCCGATGGGAATACTAGCATTTCATAGCTTTTTCTAGCAGATGAACCATTCGTGCACGTCTGGGGCCCCAATTTTATCTCTAGGCTGTTTCAGTGGAATCACCCACGCTCAATTACAGGAGCTGAAAAGCATCCTAAAGCCTACTATGATTCTTGGCTAGAGCGGCACAGATAGTTTTACCTCTGCTTCCCGCCAACGATCGCAAATTCCTTTTCAAATTGGTATAATTGTTTATGCCTTTACTCGAATATGTTTTCACATTTATACTTAGGCACATTAAATACTAACAAACGCAATTGTTTTCTTCACTGCAATCAGAAAGTGCTAACGAAGCTGCACTTTTAACATGTGCATTCGAATCTCTGCACAGCGTCCACGACCACCTCACACGTTGTCCCATCGAAATTACCCTCAGACTAGACAAGATCAATTATCATCGACGCATTTGATTGAGCTCATAGAAAACCTATCGTTGGCCTTGGCGTTGTTTAAGGCGCACTTCTGTCGTTTCGCATCTTATACTACTAGCTGCCCATATTATAAAGCAAATTGTTCATAGTGTTTGGCATGCTTTAACTAATACTGAGTTTCTTTTAACTAAAACAATGCGCTAAGTTGTAAGCATAGCAGCATAAGTTGGTTATTGCCAGCCGATAATTATCTTTTTCTGCAACAATTTGTTAATTCCATTCATCCTCTTCCATTGTAATGCATAAATTTTGCATCTCAATCAAATCTAACGTCAAAAAACAATAAATTTCAATCGATTTATGAAGTATTAACGCAAACTTCTGCATAAATTACACATTGTATTGGCATTTTGCCATCGAATCAACATTATTGCGCAATCATTTTCGCGCCATTGCGGGGGTGGTTTTGCGCGCCATTGGCATATGTTTCAACGCCAATAAATGAAAGGACAATACTCGTGAATGCGTCATTGTGTGTAGTGTTCGTTTGGCGATTGGTGAGGGTGTGTGTTGCGGTGATTGTGGGGATTGAGTGGACGGGATGATGTCGGACAAAGAAGAGCTCATTCAACGTGCAAAGCTTGCCGAGCAGGTATTCTTCTTTCTATTCCTTAATAATCATACTTTTGCATGTGATTCGCATTTCAACGTCTATCCTAGAGTTGTCCTTCCAATATTATCCCTCCTCTCGCTGTTTCTCGTTCATTCCTGTCTTTCCCTGCCATCCTTCCCCAGTTTGGAGCAGTTTTCAGAGACTGTCTTCATGCTATGGTCTACAGTTTTATGGTTAATCTCGGGCGAGATGTTTCATGGGAAGTTTACTAGTTTGCTGGTAACCTACTATGCCCTACGGAATTGCGACGAATTCTACTCTGATTCTATGTTGTAGTCTTTTCATCTTATAACTATGCCGCATTGACTGTGCTCTATGCGCATTTACCAGTAAGTGAAGTGCTACCACAACCAAAAAAAGTAATACAGCCCTTTCGGATTGCGGCTTCGTTTGCTTAATAATGTGCATGTTTCGTGTTGTTTGGGCATGGAACTGAGATCGGTGCTTGGCACAGTTGTGCTTGCGACACGAGGGGATCAGGGATACCAGAATACAAAGGTTCGGAAAGTGGAGAGATCGGAGATGCCAAGTGGTTTGAACATGTCGATGCTGGGAACGCTGTTTTTCTAGGTTCGGGAGTTTTGATTCAAACTCTTCCGCAGAAGGTGGTAGGGCTTCCGACACTCAAAATGTTATATTTTCAGCATACACAGGATATGTTTGAAAATCTCTGCGCTTGAAAATTTATGAGTGACTTGAGCATCCTCAGGATTTTCTTTGCTCGGAGGGAAAGGGTAGACATTACCAAATTTCCCGTTTTTCGAAAGTGACTGCCGGCATCGCCATCTTCGAAGGTATCTGTTGGTGAGATGCGACAGTGTTCTGATCACTTGCTGAATTCCACATTTTAACGCCCAAGCACGTTTAACACCCATTGTTTGCTATTTAGGCTTAGAAGACTAACGAAAAGAAGTAAAGTGTTTGCATAGATGAATATAAGCTCGTGATCAGTCCTTCTCTAACATAGAAGAGAGTGCGACTTATTGTTGTTTATTTGGTGGTTCGTCTTGGATAACAGCGAATGAAAAACGTTTTCATTCAATTTTGTCCATATGGTTAATGTGACGTTTATGCCGACAGCTAGTCATTCGAATTCGGGAAATTCCATTCACCAAGTGGCCCGGTTAACTTCAAATGCTTTTCTATGAGCAACTTAGTTCTATCCTTTTCGGTGCAGCCGAGCAAATTAGTGGATGGAAGAATGAAACGCTTCACATTCTTTGTGTCAGGCAGAGCGCTATGATGATATGGCGCAGTCGATGAAGAAGGTGACCGAGATTGGCGATGAGCTGTCGAATGAAGAGCGCAACTTACTATCGGTGGCCTACAAGAACATCGTCGGCGCGCGTCGCTCGTCGTGGCGAGTGATCTCATCGATCGAGCAGAAGGCGGAAGGCTCCGACATGAAACATCAGATGGCGAAGGAGTATCGTGAGCTGATCGAGAAGGAACTTAACGGCATCTGTTACGATATCCTGGTGAGTCACTTATTTCAATGCGGCCATGTCACAAACAACCTGTTTCGTTGACAGTTATAAGCAGCATCTGGATGCTTGTGTAGATGGCGAGTTTTTGACTCCTCGGTATATTTCTCTCTGCTTTCTCTACAAATTTGTCGGCGTTGATATATTTGCACATGATTGATGCTCCATATGGGAAAGCACAAGCTTTATGACTATTTGTAAACAAAGCAACGAGTATATTCCATGCGTGCGTTTGAGACTGAAGGAAGACGACGGACAGTTACTATGGTTGTGGATTTACTTGGATTGAGGGCTTCAATCTTAAAGGTTTTCCATTGTAAGCTTAATGTGTTGGGTCTTTGTTTGCTTTCTGTTATTGACTCTTTGAGGGGGGAGGAGATTAGTTTAACCGGAACAAGGACATAAGTTGAACCGTAAGGAACGTAAGATGGAAGGCTTAAGCGCTTTAAAGGAACATTGTTGGAGTAATCTGAACGACGTTTTTATGTGTTAAGATGTTTATGTGGCTTTGTTTAGCGGTTATCGAGAAGTCGCAGCAGTCTTATCAGGAAGCACTCGATATTGCAAAAGACAAAATGCAGCCGACACATCCCATTCGACTGGGTTTGGCGCTGAACTTCTCTGTTTTCTACTATGAGATCTTGAACGGTCCTGATAAGGCATGCGAACTCGCAAAACAGGTGGGCTTTGAAATCTTAAAGGCAGCATTCCTCGTGTAGTACTGCTTTTGTGACGAAAAGAAATGCTGGGAAGAGGGAGGAGAGAGCTAAGTTTGTGTTCTAAAAGCGTTGTTGGAAATCTTCGCTCTGCATGTAAAGTGCAGTTATCTTCGCATTGATCATGATAATGCAGTTGTGAGCATCCACTGAGACGTTTTAATTCCGTCTGATAGGCAGTACATAATTTGAGGCAGATGCTGACGAAGGAGTACCCTGATGGCCTTGTAGGGATAAGTGAATAGTACGAAGTAGGGATTGATCATCCAATTCAAAGACAAAAGCGCCTTTCGCGTTTATAGTTTTTTTTTTTGCGCTACATACGAATTCATTGATAGGGGCCATGCCTCCCCACTCACATAATTCAACTGCGAGGTCGACTGTAATAAATCAAACGAAATTCATAGGGTGGGGACATGGGCTTTCTCTGTAACTTGCTTCCGAACGCCACCTTTACGTCGTAGGAGCTTTGCAATTTCACAATCTCTCTAGGTTTGTCCATAACCGAAGACTCGGGTCGCATCAAGAGAGGAATTTTCTGCGAAATATGGTGCATGTGATCTAAGAATATGTCGCCACGATGCCTTAAGGCGGGACAAACTGTGAGAGAAAGAAAGAGATACATATTGGTCCGTTGTGAGTTGGCCTTAGTCTTGTTGAGGTTGTCTTCAGATTTCGTAAGCGACTCTTCGGGGACCATCCGGATGTCGACAGTGATGTTCATCCAAAAAGACGGGTTGTTTTGCTGTCTTAGGTGGCGTTGTACATCTGTGCTGTTCGTGGTGTTGGATGCGCGTGCGATGTTTTGTGTCCGTCGAACTTTCCGTGGAAAGCATACGGTGCCATGGTGCTGGGACCATTCGCAGCTTGTCTCATGTATTTGGTTCTGGTATGAAGTTGAGTGATGTCACTATCAGGTGCTTTTTTCGTGGGACAGAATGACACGGGCTTACATCTAGCATATAAGCTGTTCAATTTTGCATTTTGTGCAAGTTTTCGCAAGACAGCCACGGGGTTTTTCTCACATGGAATGAAATTAAGAAAGTAAATTATAGGCTTTTGATGATGCGATTGCGGAGTTGGATACGCTGAACGAGGACTCCTACAAGGATAGCACGCTGATAATGCAGCTGTTGCGCGACAACCTCACGCTGTGGACATCTGATGTTGGTGTCGGCGAGCACGAGAGTGGAGAGCCAGATGAATCGAGTGGGAACTAGACAGGATGGTGGGAGAGAGGACGCGGCTTTATTCGTGTCCTTCCAATAATCATTTATTGCCATTTTTTATTCTAAAAGTGTAAATTTTTACCGAGGATTTGAGGGTGTGCACTAAATTGGATGGATTTCTTTTTTTCTGGAAAACTTTAACAACGGTACTGTTGGTGCTCAGATATTATTGGAAGTTCTCTTTTACTGTTTTCTTATCACTCTGAGCGGTGTGTCACTGTACCTACTCGGGGTTTGGTATAGAGATTCGTTGTCCAAATATCAGAATGGGTTTGAGAGTTACCATTAGGGTCACAGTGTTTCTCGATCTGTTTATCCCACGTTCCCGTAATGTTCACGTCTGTTGTTCCCATCCGAAGGCTTTGATTGTCTTGATCTCTTGTTGGGTTGTTTTGGTTGCTGTCTCGCCTCTTCTCCATGAGCAGTGCAGATGCTTTCATGGAAATATGTCGGCAGTTGTTGTGACGTGTAAGCCTGGGTCCTTCTTCCGCCTATTTGCCGTGTCCTTGTTTATGCGGCACAGACGTTCATTTAGCTGCCGAACGCTGTTTATTTTCTATACGACAATGGCCGTTACTTGCTTTTGTGTTGGTTGGATTATGGCCTTTTTTTGTTGAGATTTACGCCTTTTTGTTATGTTGCGTTTGCAGAAGCACACAGAACAACTAGATGTTGAGCACTTATGGTGCTGAAGTGTCGGATTTGGTCATAAGAACCGACCGAATTTTCGATTTCCGATGGGTTCAGTCGGTTAGTTGCCATCACTGGCTGCACAAGTAAAAGTGCAGTGGTATTGTGCAAAGTGCGTTTTTCCGTCAAGTATTTGGAGGTGCTGAGCTGATGCTTCATCCATGAGGATGGAGGGGGGGGGGGGGGGGGGACGTTCTGGGCGTGGTTTCGGTTATGCTTTCTTTCGGCATCATCAGTAATTCAGGTAAAGCTTCCGCTCTAAATTTATTTCTGAGAAACTGTGGTCAGGGTGTGCATCGAGTGTGTGCGTGTGTGCGAATGTATATGAGTGCGGATTCGTGTGCGTGAGTTTGTGCGAGTCTGTGTGTGTGCGCGCGCGAATGTGTGTGTGTGCGGGAGTGTATGTTGTGCGATTGTGCGTCGGAGACAAAATGCACTTAAATGTTTCGTCTGTTGTGCTAGTCATTAGGGCAGAATAAAATATCACCAATGATCAAAACTTGGTTAGAGGCAAGATGCACTGAAATATTTCGTTTATATGCTCTGGAAAGCACGAAATTTGTCACATTTTTATGGAAGAATGACATCTACTGTCAACTCATTCGGTTGAAAACGTTTGCCAAAGGATGAAATTGCTTGTGATCATCTGTATTAAATAGAATGGATAGAATAGACGAGTTGTTAAAGCAAGTATTTTCATGTGCATTTTAGTTCTTTAGAAGTTTAGTGAACATTAGTGATTAACTTTTTGTGCAACTTTTAATTGTTATTGCGGATATATGGTACATTGGGACATAGTATCCGCAGATGACGTCGGGACACAGTGCAATTCAGGAGCATCTCAGCCTAAAATGCTATACTGTATTAAGGGCCATGGCCATATCGGAACTAATGAGTACTTCATGTGTCGAGGGTAGATCTCTAATTTGTCTTTGTTAAAAACCTCTACGAAAATAATGAGCTAAAAAATACAGTATAAAAACAGTTGAATTCGTCGGTTCGCTTCATCTGAACTCACAAATGACAACAGAAATAATCTGGCAAGGAAAACGGCGACTGCATATCCATTCAACCACATCCAAACGCGTTTCATATGTACGACTTTTCTGTTTGAATGTGATAGTATCCATCTCGAATATATTTTGCATCCAGCAATGCACTCATTGTCTACGTTTACCTTGCACTATTCATGACTAGTGTCACTTAAGTTATTTTGCAACTTATAAATAACCCACATTACAGTATCATTTTTTAAAGCAAATGAAGATGACAAGACTCCACTACCCACCAATAATTTCTTGCAGCCGAATGTCATTGAATAAAATCAATCAAACGACAAGAAGTTACACAGGAATAACCACCATTACATTATAGAACAGCATTTCTACGAATCTTCTTACTCCGTTTCAGAATCTTAACCAATCACTTCGTCGTATAGATCGTATTGCAACACTTCGGGCAACAAATGCGGTCTAATGAAAATGAAATCTCTTGATTTTCTTATGAGGTGTTTCAGAGTGTTTTTTATTGTTTTCTGAAGGAAGATGCATAATGAATTAGTGCACTTATCACAAAGCAAAACACCATATCGACAGTCCAGAAAATGAAAGAAAAAAAACAACAATAATGCCGATGGAAGTGAGAACTTTAAACTAAATTAAAACAACTTTAGAGATGCAACTTGAGAAATAAACCTTACGCAAATTTCTACCCAAATACGATGGAACATTCAACGAATAACCATCAGTAAAATCGGTTGCACAGCCGTTAACAATAATTTAGCTATTCTTAATGATCGTTTCATGTATTCCTGAAGACAGCAACACAACAGCCTTAATGGAAATAAGGCCTCTTTCTTTTCCTGCATCTATTATTATGACTTCCACAGATGTAACCGTCAGTGAGATTCGAAAACTTATTCCCCTATTTATCCTAGAGCGGGGAACATCCCCCTATTTACTTAGAAATCCTTGGCACAATACTGCAGATATGGCAAATAAAAGTGAAACCCAGAAAAAAAATCATCAATGAACTCCTTATTAACAAAAAATGACAACAAACGAAACGAATTATGCCAAAATTTTGCAAATATTTCATGTGGATAAAATCGCAGACAATCTGCGTTCATATCACCTCTTTGAATTTCACTTCAAACGAAGGCATAAAAATTCTCTGTAAACAAATTCACAGAGACGCATCTGAAATTCCCGATAAATAGTCGACAAATAAAAAGGAAAAACTTCTCGTAATCTTCGAAAATAATTGGCGCCTTAACGCGCTCAACAACCGAATCGAAAAATTTCGATAAGATTATACGATTCGTTGAGCCAGGAGCCATCGCCTTACGACAATCAACATTTATACGATCGTATCCTGCCTGAAATTGATTTGCGTCTCCTGAAAAGAAATGTCCCGCGAATTACTTTTACTGCAAAGTTCTCGATATCAGCATATTCAAGATCATCCAATCGAATCTATTAATCGCTTAAAACAAAATCTCCAAAGAATTAACGAAAAAGTTGTAGCTTGGTGTAGGTCATAAATGACCAATTCGTTAAGTGGCCATGTGTCGCTAATTGAAGATCATAATGAGTGTTGCTGTTTATGAACGAAGAGTTTACTTTAAAATATGAAATTCGAGTCGGCTTGAGACGAATTTAGAGCTTTCTGAACAGATTCCTCTCAAGCTATTATAAAACACACCTGTTTTGCACGTTCAGGAGCCAGGTCGAGTTTGCAGCCAACAACGAGTGTTGGAATGGGTGTACTCTCGATATCGGCTAACAAAGGCCTCAGGTTACTCATTGAAGGCACACTTGTTAGGGTGTTGGTGCTGTCTCCACGTAACAACGAGACCCACTGAGCCAGACTTGTCTCGCTTTTGCTATTGCTCAGGTCGTGCACTAATATTGCACCAGCCGCACCTGTAAACTTCAAATTTAAACTTTTGCTTCAGTGAGCAATATCAATGTTCAGAGGTTTCAAGCGGGACAATATCTCATTCAACTGTTCATTCTGTTCCCTTAGTTACCCTGGATATATTCTGGGAAGTGTGCTGCGAAGAAGCCACCCACCGAATTTTCGCCGAGATTTCTCTCTCTTGGTCAGGATCTCCTGCTTACCTAAACAGTTCTACCCTCCCATTTCCCCACCTGTTCGCTTTTGATAAACTCGCTTGCTTCCAGACCCACTTCTGGAAAAATCGACCTCCGACGAGCCCCTCCCCTCCTCCACGGCAGAAAGCTAACCTCATACCTCGCAAAAATACTTGTACTGGCATAAACCTCACTTTCCTGTGGGAACTCCTAAATTGTTTTCCAATGCACTCCACTTCGACTACATTGCTCTCCAAGTTTTTTTTTCGAGCTCCTTGAATAAACTATCCTACCCTCCTGGGATCCCCAGTAAAGTCGTCTCCTTGGCTTTGCTTTCCCCACGCTGAAATTTTCGACGATGGCCACTCCCTTCTCGTCCAACGACGAAAATCGTCCGCTCGCAGCACCACTTTTAAGCATCTCTCGAGGCATTTAAGATGACTATCAAAAACATTTGAAATATATGCACCTCAAATACACATTAATAATAACAAAACTCGGACAGTGAAGAAAAGGATAGGAAGTACGACAATAACGAAAACCTTCAAGGAACACCGCCGATGCCTTCTGATGCATGGTGGATCCTCCAATATCCCAAAGTTCGATGAGCTCGGTTTGCTCTTCCGCACTTCCTGCACGATATTGGTGAGCGATCACCGAGACTGCGCATCCCACTGTACTACTCGGGAAAACGTCCACTCTGCAAGTGTCAATCATTTTCAACTTATCAAAAGCACACTGTCCTTATCATGTAATGGACTGTCGAAATAAACATGACCAAAGTACGAGAGAGCATTAATATTCTCATAAAGCTATCCCGGAGTAGTGACTTTTCTGCATTGGCTCTCTGAAAGTTGCACTAATTTATATTATGCTTTAAATGACTAAAATCACTCTATTACATATCGTATTTTTGAAGTACCCTCGCAAGAACTCACTATATTACCCCATCCTATTCTTGAAGGCCAAGAAATCAAAGTTAACTAATATTCTGCACCATTTTATCATCCTCGCCAAGTACATCGTTTCATGTATTCTATAATATCGCTGCGCATAAACTATTCCATATATTTTACAGCGATAAAAAATGAGGCAAAACACCAAATTCCACTTTACTCCATAATTGTTTAAATATAAACTATTTTATGTTACCTATGATGCAGAACAGAGTAATATATATTATTGTTTATGACCTACAGGAGAAGACCATGGATCCAGAAGGCGGTTTTAACGACAGTCTACGTCGTAAGCCATCAATCACCACGCACTTCAACCACTAACCAATTAAGGAGTTCATATTCAGCAGTGAGTACAAACCACAAATCCTCTACGCTGCTGATAGGTAAAGCTCTATGATCAGTATGCTGCATATGTTATTCGATAAATTTCACTCGGTGAATTTGTGTGTGATTTGAGAACTCAGTTAGCAGTGCTCCTTGCAAAGATTGCTGTATACGAACTACCAAGGAACGTTTAATTCAGTATGGGATATCTATTTTATTGTACTCAACCAGTTGAGGCTTCGCTGTTTTCTTGAAGTGTCACTCATTCGTTATCAGTAATGTAAGTCTAGAATCGAAATCAATCCTAAACCCCCATCGACCAAGCGAAGCAACAGGAAATGTGACCGCAAATCTCACTTCCATGTACGTAAATTAAGCACCTTTCTTTACCTTAAAAAGGAATAGGGACCCCCAATTAATTCTTAAAAAATTAAAAAACACTACTACTGGGATATAAACATGTTGACTCTGCACTAAAGCTGTAAACTGTCCTACGAACCCCTTGCTTTTATGGGAATGGTGACAGTTCCCGATTGAATAAAGCATTCGATTGTTTGGAGGGTACGGTAAAGTATAACCTATCAAGGGTTTTTCACTTTAGCATTAAATTGACACAAATCATTACAGGTGGTAGACGTTGGACACCAGTAACGTTTAGAAAGTAGTGTTAAGAAAATCCGGCCGAAGTTATATGGAAATGACGAGTGTGAAGATATCACGCCAAAGCAAACAGAGACCTGTTACAGACGACGTTCACAAATGAACTCTTGCCGACACCTGAGCTGCCGAGCACAACCACCTTGAGGGAACTCATTGTCGAGTGACCTCTAAACAGAGGGAACAACTGGAACACTCAAACAATGCCGATTCAACGATGCGATTTAAGTCGATATGATCCACAATATATTCTCCGCCACAACTGAAAAACCTCACGATTGTCTGGACATGATTCTCCCAATATCGTTACGTTGATGAAAAGAGAACTCAAGACAGAATAAGAGGCAATTATTGGCCGAATTAGGCACTGATATTACACGTCACTAATAACTGCAAATAACGATGTCATAATGTAGGATTTATGACCAGGAATTAATGTTGAGTGTTGGGATTAAGGTAACGTATCGTAAATCAAAGCAAGCACATTTGCTAAGCGAAGCAGCTATGCCTCTATCCCATCAACTAGAATCCATCAACCTCCACTTAACAAAATAGGGTAAAATGCGAGCATAGATTAACAAATACTCAAAATTTCATAGTAACTAGACTTTGAATGGCTGAAACGAGGTGCATCTCCGATAGAATAGCATACTTGCAAATATTCGTTGATTTTCTTGTAAGACTAGAGCGAATTAATGAAGAACTAATGAGGTGAATCTGTGCAACATTACGATAGAGAAAAATGAAGAGAAATTACGCGGTTACAGTTTATATCAATCAAACCAAACAAAAACAAACAGGTTATTATGAAAACCTATGACGGGTTAAAAACAACAAAAACTTGAAATAGCAATGATACCACTTTATATAATAGAATTATAAAAAAAATATGAGGGATTAAAAGAAATAAAAAATTTGATATCAAAGCGAAATCACAATCTCACCTGCAATATTGCTCGATACGTTGAGTGGCTTCGTCAACGATAACTTTATCGCCAATAATTCCCTTCTTCGCTCTCAGTTGTTGCTCTCTCAACCAAATATCGTAACTCTTTCGTGATGAATCCTCTCTGAACTAACATACACGATCACAATTTACGCATAGCAAGATGATTAACTACCGATCCATCCAACCGCAATCCTTCTTATAAATCAAATAATCAACTTTATTATTACATCGTCAAAGAGCTCAATAACACTCCATTCATGAATCCCACCAACTACTGAAAGATCATCACACAAAGGCACAGCAGTGATTAAATTGAAATAGCTAGACGACCTCAGTAAGTAGTACACACATGCATCTCAACATAAGGAAACATCCACATACCGAAGTGCAAATTAGCAAACCACAAGAATTCAAAAACTCAAAAACATTCAGTCTAGGCTATAAAATTTTGCCTATATGCAAATTTTTCAAAGACTTACAACGCCACCTTACTAAAGATCACTTTTGGTCAAAATGTACGACTGACTAATTTGTAAGCTGCCAAAGACCGTTTTCTACACATCGTTGCTAAAATTTAAGCACTAAAACTACCAATTTTTAGTGATCTATGAATCCTGGTCATGCCTCAAACCGAACAGGAAAGGTGTCGAAGCTGCGGAAAACCTCTGCCCTCTAGGCGATTTTTCATCGCGCTTTTTGATGTTTCTACTATCACAAAATTTTGCTCACAAAATTTTAGAAAACTTTTTTGTTCTCAATCACCGTTTGGTTGGCGCCCAGATCCGGCAACTTTAGATTAATCACCCTTCCTAATAGGAAGATCGATGGGTAAAGAAGCAACCCACATGCGGTTCGAAACGAAGCCCTCCTGAATCTATTACCGATGCTCAGGCCACAGTTCACTTCGAACGTCCTAGCAAGGCTTTAGAGATGAGTACGACCATGACATATGGCATCGACAAAACTGTGGGCACATACTTGAGCGTCTTCCACGCGTTCGTAATCAGCGTCACCGCGCTCGTGTCAGCACCTCCTTTGTCTGGATGGTTGTCCCTAAGTGACCGGAAATAGGCGCTTTTCAATTCAGCAGGCGATGAGTTTGAAGAGCATCCGAGAACGTCGTAGCATGTCCTCATTGCCTCATCCTCTACGCCAAAACTAAATCATAAGTACTCGCCGATGTTACATACCTGCTGCAACTTAATGACAGATGCTAAATATTTCGTAATTTTACTTGCGAAATTTGTGCAAATTTCTAAATTCTACTAGACTCAAGCATTTTCCCAAGCACTCTCCTTTCTTTGGTATTATGTTCGGTTAAGGGAGGGGATTGAATCTCATCAAATAGGAAAGACAACTGAAAGATATCAACTTAACGTGAAAGGGTACATTTTTGAAGTCAAATTATGAGTGCACATTAAAATACATATTCATTTCCATCAAAGACGAAATACAAGCGAGAAGGAATATATGAACAAGTCAACATTGCAATCTACTCCCTATTCAACTATAAAAATAACATTCCAAAATTTCAATAAAGAAGTGCTTATGGGGGAATAACGCTATGAATCAAATGAACCTCTGAGACGTTAGCGCTTACAACAAGAAGCAATCGACTTTTTGATGGATTGATTAAATTTTCGAAAATTATGCAAAAATTGGAAATGAAAATTTGCTAACCAAAAAAATTTGCATAATGCAAAACTTATTTCCTTCCTAGAACAAAACAACACTAACCACCAGCAAACGATGAACAGCAACCTCGCAATAGCACTTGAATTACGCCTAACATTCCTCTAATGCCTCGAAAATCGACGAAAAAACTCTTCACCAATTCGGCAGATCATTCATTATGCTCACATGAGGAGGATACGATGAATCTGCGTTAAATAAACCCCTGTCCCTTTCTTATATTTGCACAGAACAAGCCGAAGCAATACCACAATTGGGCAAACGGAAATAACGAGACAACGTTGCCGCTTATGCAAGCCTCTGACTAGAACGACGTGAATCGACAGCAGAATATTGAAATTTATTGCATTATATACGCAAAGCAAAAACAAGTAGAGTTCAGACTTTTGTGATAAAACAACAATTATGTAACTATAAGTAACCCGTCCACGAGCAGTTCCTTCAACCCTCGTACTTCGTACTCTCCATCATTTGCAAACGTCGATTCTGCCCATAGGAATTGCCGTATAACTTCGAACAGCATTGAAAGTCATAAGCTCAGCTTGAATTTAAAACGTTGTATTGCAAAGGAATAAATTATGCTGCGTTGTCACCATTCAAAATACGAAGACGATATGCAATGTGAATAAGAGGCATTCAAGAATCACCTAAAAACTCAATGATTACAAGGAATTAATGACCTGATTAGATGCTTATTCAATGCGAAAAGCAAACCCACCACAAAAATTGGGAAATTTTGATGGTTGGCCCCTCTTAATGATAAACTTATCTAGATAACTGCTTTCTCGATGACAAATTTCGATTTTTTAGAATCATTTTGGCAGCAAAACTAAGACAACAAGCACCAACCTTCCAAACCTTTCAAAACAAAGGAGCAAAATGTGACGATACAAGACGTAAACGCATGAGAGTGGAGGTGGGGATGGAATGGGGGAAAGAAGTATGAGCGTAAGAGAATCACGAAACTGTCCGTGGACGACTAAATATTCGTTAACTCAAAAGAAGAGATCGAATAACTCAAAATTAGCTCAACTCTTATAACGAGAATCAAAACAATCCGATAAAGAGAGAATATATTCAAGCAAAACAATGATAATAATTGGTATTGTAGCAATCCTTTGAAAGATCTCTATTCACAATAATATCAAATCAAAACGGTTAAAATAATGCAAAAACGAACAGACTACAACTCTATAGTCAACTGTGAGCTATTCTTATCTGCACATTATATATACATATTTCAAATAGAAACTGCACTAACGCAATTAACCATCAACAGTAATTGCTGTTTGAAATTATCTCAGTGAAGACAACAGAAAATTCGAATCGTGCCAGCAACACAATCGAACTCTAAGCGATATACACTTCAATTGGAACGATAAAATTCCGTGCAAATTAATTTAATGCTCATTCATATAGACTACTAAGTTAGGGTCATAGTCACGAAGGGAACAAACAAAGAATTTTCTCTTCGCGGCCACAGATCAGCCGTGAAGCTGTCTTCGGCTACGGAATATGAATAACAATCTTTGATTAACCGACATTCACTAGATAAAGTTTGAAAATACAAGTATTATGTCTGCACTATATCCCATCCTCGAGAAATCGTTGTCCAAAATTTTAAGCATTCTACTGAAACCGCCACTCTAATCTACAGATTATTTTGCAAATATTTCGTAACTGTTACATCTAAAAATAATCTTTAAAAAAATTTAATACGATTCCAGTCACATTCTATTCCATTTAGGTTAAGACTAGCCGTCCAATTGGAAGCGAATTCGACTCACCTTCTCACAATCACATATTAATCGTTTCCACTGCGATCATGACACGGGTTGGATTCATTCAAATTGTATCCCTTTGAAATGAGTTAAAATAAGTGCGAAAAAAATAACGCGCAAATTTTTCCTACAGTGCAACGAAACAGAACCTCG
Organism: Baylisascaris schroederi; assembly: GCA_006503575.1. Lineage (NCBI taxonomy): Eukaryota > Metazoa > Nematoda > Chromadorea > Rhabditida > Ascarididae > Baylisascaris > Baylisascaris schroederi. The sequence goes on from QEWY01001593.1 coordinate 35,650, forward strand.
ACAACGATCACTTGTTAAATCAGTGACCTAATTTGTCATTCAATAAAAACAATCAATACCTATTAAAATCAATCAAGAAAAAACCTAATTTGCATTCGATTCAGCCTAGATAAACAACGCCTTTTCCAATTCTTAGCTCCACTAGTTCCATAGGTAAGAAATAAACTTGAATTAAACCCCCAAAAAAGTTGATTAATGAATAGGCCAAATCCAAACGTTTCACGTTCACAAGCCCCATAGGCCAAATCCAAACGTTTCACGTTCACAAGCCCCCTCCCTCTCTCTCTCCGAAAAAAGCTTCAAATTACAAACTGTGAAATGCAGCAAACAACATCTCTCTATATATAGATTGCTCCCTCGTTCCGTTCTAGTGAATAATGGTCTTTTGAGAAGATCATGTAGATTATCAGCCTTTGAAAGCTTTGAACGTTTCAAACGAGGAAACAAGGCATAGAACGCAGTGTTAAGTAGGATTTCACAGTAAATATCTCTTGATATGCAGCACAATCGACATATCGGATGGAACCTATAAAACAAATTTTTTGGTTCACCCTCCATCCAGCTGGCTGGCTGCACCAAAACTACGTGATTTAATCCAAACAGATCTGAAGAGTATCTGATTTAAGCAAACGAAACTAATTCGGTTTTCAATCTGTAATAGTCACGGCAACTTCTAAAACCATAAATCCCTCATGTGGAACACAGTCAATCTCCCCCCAATCTGTATCTAATAAGTATCCCCGCCTTTAGCCTCGGTCCTGAAAACCCAGTCTCATAACAGCCGATTTTAATCAGGACTTTCAATTGAGCGAATAGGTATAATCGGTCTTAGAGGAATCTTGCTCGAGCGATCCGACCTGAGGCTCTGTCTTTCAGCATCCGCAGAAGCACTGTCTCGATCTGATGACGTGCCAAATTTGTAGCTGAGATTGGCATACTGCTTCAAACAAGGACACGTTTCGAGAAGGAAAGTGCAAAACGGAGCTCGCATGCCAAACCACCATGGGTTGCCACCTCGTGCACCGAATGACATCAGCACAAGACATATGAGGGATATTATAAGCGGAGTGCAGACCACGATATAGGGCACTTGTGTCACTTGTTCACCCTCTGACCATACCACCGCATCCAGTTTACCTCAAATAGAAAACATAAAGTATTCAGCATAAATACATTATTTCGACTATAAAGCCATCTTGCGGCATCAATTCCCACTTGTTGCTGCAATAACGTTGTTTGCTCGGCTGTCACAATGAAAAAGCAAACGGCGTGAGTGCCACGCCATTGGATAATACGCGCCTTTGGATCCAATCAAGTGACCAATCCGTTTCACAAATTACCCACAAAACAAAAAATATGTAGAACACTGCCGTCGCCGCCACATCTCAACTACCTCAACCACAAGCATTATTCTTCCATGAAAAGTGTCTTTTTTCGCAATCTGACTCTCAATACAAACTTTTCGAACTCTTTAAGTGTCTCCAATTTGTCTCGAAGATAAAACAGCAATATCAGATAGTAAAACAGCAATGTGAAATATACGACAGGAAGCCATTCTATGGATTACATGTTATACGCATTAACCTTCAACGGCTCCCTGGTTGAAATCAGCGGATAGATAGACACATCTCACGAACATGATATCGTCATCATGAGCTTTCGCAGAAAAAATCCCAAAAGAGGTCAATAAATGAAGGCTAGTTAGGTGAATTTCAGATCGGGAGTATGCTCTCCTTGAGATGTCCTTTAGAGAACTAAATTGGAAAAGCAACGACAATTGAAACGGAGACACTACGGTGGGGAGGGGAGGGGAGCAAGAGGAGGAGGGGTGAAGCATATGAATAGCGGATGCAACCTTATTAACAAGTCGAACTGAAACAAAACACGGCTATGCAAACAGAACGAACGTATAATGCAAAGAGAACGAACCAGTAAGGAGAAGAAGAAACACGAGAATCGGGATGACTAGAAGCGTATGACAAAGCGCCGAGTAGAGATGCTGCCTTCGTTGCGATGCCAACATGTGTACAGATCGGGCCAATACTATCGCTAGCACCAGCGCGTAAAGAACCTGCAACCCACTAACAATAATATGAAACAATGAAGCAGCTAAATTGAATTATTTTTCATGAATGAAATTACCATGATATTGAATGGTCGTCATCTCACGAGAATTAAAGACTCTTTGCCTTTAGCGTCCTTCATAACCCCTTCTTCGCAATTCAACTCATATCTACATAACCATCTCGACACTTGTGTGGTGTTCACTTATTTCTGTGATAGACTATACAGCCTCAAGTTAGCTTATTATCAATTATGTCCTTTACTTTACCTATCAAGAGTCCTTGTTCTTCACGGAATGACAGAAAAGCTACTGGAATATGGAAATCATGGTGGAGCACCAAATGAGTTACTTTGGCTACGATTGCAACCTTCACCGAAGCTCAGGTTATACTTCACTTTTTGACCATCACATCCAACAGCACAATGCAACTTGCCCTGACATATATCAACATGATTCCACAGCACAAAAGTAGCAGCTCCCTTCCCAGTGAAGGAAAGCGATCATTTCGGGGCAGCCTGTGGTGCAATGCTTGTTGGAGGACGTATCGGGGAATGAACTCGTCCATCCCTGCTGTGCGGCCATCAAAACCGCGGGGCCACCTGCCTTTTCTCTGCGAAGGATACAAGAATTTTTCTGATTCCTTTTGATTTTTTTCGCAATTTTTTGTGTCTTTCAAACATTCTGGTATACAGAACTCAATCCCTGCTGCAGCGATTGATATGGTTGGTAGGAGCTGGAGAATGACGACAGATGGGTTGTAAGTAAACAACGCAGCGGTACTGAGTGTCTCTCGGAAACATACAAGAGATGGAACAGCGTGGTGAGCAAAATAGATCCCCTCAAGTTGAAATCAATGCGATCAAAAGTTGACATCGACCCAGTCTCTTATTATTGGTCAGGTGATCATACACCATCTCATTCATCTAAAAGTGAACGCTGCTTCAATCCTGCCTATCAACGAACATTTCAAGCAGCACAACAGTAATAAAAAGCCCCCCCCCCCCCCCCTCCTCCCTCTAGCAATGATGCCCCAACAGCAAAGAGGTGAAGTTATCCACGATGTGGGTGTGCATGTCATACTTCACTGCAATGAAGATAGTGCATTGATGTCAACAACGTTTAAATTACGGCACTATCTGAAAGTGCACTAACAAGAAGATAACAGCAAATCATATACCCCAACGACGCTGAGTGAAAGCACAACCCATAAAGGAATAAACACAATGGCCCAATGCCAGTCTAAAGTCGCATCCAATTTGAACGCCAAAAACACGAATTGCACGATGTTGATCGAGAAGAACAGTTCGAACTACAATATTCAGTAGAATTAGCTGCAAGAATTAACCACCAATACACAGCTCAAAGGTAGAGGCGGAAAATTATCTACGTGACTAACGGCTCAAACTACAAATGAGCAACACAAATGAACGTTAAAATTAAACATAACTAATTGTACAGCTCATAGATATAGGTATAGTTAACTACGCAGGTGTACAGCTAACCATATAATTTGATAGATCAAAACTATACAGGTGAGAGCATAAAATAAGAAGAAAAGCAATTAACCTCGAAAGATTTATCGTGCCGAATCGCCCAAACAGCAATAACAATCGAAAGTAAACTCAATGCGAATAGAGGTGCAAAGACGAGTAGCCAAGGCAATTCATCAAGAGAGAGCTGAGATTGCAGTTTATAGCAGGCGAGCACTTCGAACATTGTCAACAATGCGTGCTCACCAGTACACAATATGAGTCCATAAAAATCGGATCGGATCGCAAACTCCGAACTGCAATGACAAACCATTACAATTTTCCTAAATTCACTACCTCAAACTACTATATGGCAACCCCTCAACAATTTAAAAACATATAGAAATATTATCAAGCTTGAATAAACCAATACCAGGAAATAATAATAGGGAATAAAGAATGACACTATGACAAGTCTATAAAGCTTCATGGATTTGAGGACGACGACTTTCGGGAATTTTCTTCAAAAATTGGGTAAATCTTCGAATCTTTCCATAAATACGACGTTGACACAATGCTTGACCACAAGAAATTTTTGTAAGATTAGAGAAAAGCTTAAAACGAGAACGATTAAATGTTGATGCAAATGCACAAATGCAGAAGACCACTTGTTCGAATATCTCAAGCGGCAACGACCGTTGCAAACACAATATTGGCCATCTCAATTCATTGAAGAGCTTACCCTCGATCATATCCAATGGATCGAGGTTATAATGACTTCAGCGGGATGTGATTTCAAACCGAAGGTACAAGCGGTCGATGAAAGGTAGTGCAATGGAAAGCAGAGCACCTTTGTGCAAAGGCGCTGTGTTCTGCTAGCAATTAAAAAAGTCGAAGCACTCTTTTAGTTGTTAGAGAGCATTAGCGATCAATTTTCTGTTACAAGGCAAGAGGAAGAGGGTGCAGAGTACTTCTTTTGGATGAACTTGCAGATACATGAAAGATGGCATGAGGTTATGAGTACGCGAATCCAAACAAAATTCTTTCGACGATGGCAATAAGCTGCGTAATTCAGTTATTAAAGGAAAGACACGATGCCTCACAATATACAAAAAGGTAAGAGCAGTATCCTTCCATGCACGAAAAGGAAAGGCGCTCTTACATCTGTTGGAACGATGATGAAGTAAAAAAAGGATTCAAAAAGTGCTTCGCTTTTGCGAATACAAAAAGGAAAGTCAGTACCCTCTTAGTCTTAATCTAACCGTTGATAAACAATGCTTCAATTCCCGCGGATTTCACCATGGATGCATTTCATTTGCCTCGACTTCAGTTGAGGATCTCGAAAACAGGTTTATTTAAAAAAAACCTTTAACGGTCTCGCAGTTACAACCTATGAACGGCGGCAGAGGAAAGGAGGAACCGGGGAATTGAGCTGTATTGCACTTCAAATGAATTGAAAAAATAAAAAATAAAACATTCACATGACGTGGGTGCAACACTATATACGCATTTATCGTGACGTTCACTCAACAGTCTTTCCCCTTTGCATATAGGGGTCCCTTCCCCCTTTTTTGTAACCTCTTCGACTTTCATTCGCTATGTGTTGCAATAATGAAAAACATTGCCAACATCATAAATGGCTATGAGTGTTCCGAATGGAGTGCAGCTGCATCCATGAGCCATAATAGTAGGACTTCTCAGTATTTTTGCTTTTATTTCATCAATTTGTTAGCTGTGCTTTAGACAGAAATCGAACGGGATGCCCATACCTGTCCCTCCTCACTGTCCTATCAACAGTGATTGCTGGACACTGATTCTATGCAAATCATGGCCGTTGTTGACCAAAGTATTAAAAACACATTAGGTGGTTCCTATTTCCGTGTGGCATTAACCTTTACGTACGTCAGTAATTATATTTGTAAATAAAGAGTAGAAAAGATAACGTGGATGGAGGTGAGATAATATAGGAGATGACTGCAACGAAAGCGCCAATAAAGACGATCGTTTCGCATAACCAAAGTGGCAGAAATACGATCGCATAGTTCAATTGCACCGTTTCGTCGAGGCGTAATGCGAATAATGTGCAGAAACACACCAAACAATTATATAGAACGAATTTCCTGAAAGAAAAAATCCATTTCAATTTGCGTTATTCGATGCTTTGTGCTGTTATTTCTTTACCTTTTTTTGAACATTTTTATGGAGAACTCGTTTCTAAACAGTTGAATAAACTCAATGTTCCGAATATACATCAGAGCATATTTATTCGAGTCTTTTATAATAGGAATAGCTTGTTGAGGGAAATCTTTGAGACATGCATATAAAGCCGTCCTCTTACTTGGATTATAAATAGGATTGGGTTCATATGTTGCGATGCCGAGATAAACTAGGTCTTATATGATATCAGTTAGTCTTCTATGCATTGGTATTCAGTGAAATTTATTGCCTTAATGCGACTATTAAAACTAGTGAAATAACATTATCGCTGAGGAAAGAAATCACTCACTGCGCAAATGTTCAAGAATTAAACTTTACTCACTGCAAACATTTTTCGAAAATTTCAGTAAATATTGGATACAATGATTCTGCATCGAACAAATATACAACTGCATTATATATGCAACCCAGGGGTGATCGCATCCTCTGGGAAGGAAGATCTCGAGAGGCATCACCTTGAACTCTTTCTCCCTTCTTACCGGAAGAAACGAAATTGTATTCGGTTAACCCCGAGTATAAACAAGAAAAACAAATAAGAATATATACTGTAACAGATACTGCAAGAGTCTAAGAACTTAGTAAGTAATTTTAAAGCCCAAACATGTTGGTGGATCATTCTGATTCCTACTTTACGTCAAAAAACATTCAGGGTTTTTTCTCCCTCCTCCCCACTGACGAAATAAAAAGAGCTGCTATGCAGGATTTGAGTTCTCAATTCAAAGACATTCTTTATAGATGGGGAGCAAAGAAAAACAGCCGATTCATCTAAACAATTCATGCAAAACTATAATAAACTATACATAAATGAACGACCAAAACTGAGTAAAACTTATAATTTTTCCGAATTAACAAAGGTTTTTGAGTTAATTTCATCGGATGTTGAACTTCAGATGGGTAGAGGATCATTGCAACCTCCACATACCTGAACCTGCAGCAATGCTTCACGACAAAGATTCAAGCCAAAATTAGAATTACTTAAACAAATCCATTAGATAATCCCTCCCTCAACCTCCTCTTCCCTCCCTCCCCCCTCCCCCTCCTTCATTTATACCCGGCCACTTGTTTGCAACAAAATAGGTAGACAAGCAGATAGAAAGACTGCCACGACAGACACTTTTTCATTTCAGTCCATCAAGTCAACCAGCTGTCCAGACATACAAAATTAACAGGTGACGGCTACCAACGATTTTCTTATGAAGCCAACCGTTAATATGAGAACTGAACCAACAAGTAGCTTTTGAGCAGAACCGGACCAACAGCAGAACAAATCTGACTAGCAAGCTTTATAGTCACCTCAGTTTTCGGTAACCCATATAAGAGGCGACGAATCGCAATAAAAATGAGGTCACGATAACATCCTATGATAAGACCATACTGTGCTTCTACAGCTGCAGCTTTTTTGACTCACCAACTGAAACTACGTGATGGACAGACAAAACGACAGACAACAAGCACTCATAAACGTAACCCCACAATGATGCAAGATGCTCGTAAAAATTTACAGAGACACATAAATACATAACGCAATGATGACTCATTCCCTTATTTTTGATTCGGATCTATATTACCGGTTAACCAAATAACATACATAACCGAAGTTGATGCCTCCAAAAACCATTCTTTGAATATAAAATTAAAACGAACGCTGCATTGAAGTCGCGAAAGAAGGATCGCAGACTCAGCTCCATAACCGTTCACAAACCGCTGAGGATGTCACTGTCCCTCTCACTGAGCAGGCTGCCAGGCTGCATTTCTATAATTTGGCTCATTGAAGAACGAATCCTAAGATGCAGCACTTGCAAACGTCAACGAGACAAGCTGGAAGCATCACAAATATTAGAAAATGAAACAATGGGCCAGATGCATCATGGTGTATCCTCAAAACAACCACAGAGTGGGGTGTGTTGATGGTTACTACTTTGCCACTCCCACATTCCAAGGATAGGGGTGGGGAGGATCGAAGCGGCGAAGTTACAGCACAACCTCAGGCAAATGCGAAATGCGTACATTCACAAGAGCATCGTAGGCATCACAACACTACAGGCTCACGAAATGCATTTCATCGACAATGTGAACTCCTCCCCTTACTCCACACGTTACTGACTCATAAATGTCACTCACGACATTCGTTGATGCTCAGAGCATTTTGCTTATTAAATATGCTCGCAAAGCGAAGTCACAATCACGTGACTTCATCTTCGCTGCTTCTGTGGCAGCTTTCATGATAGCGACGTGTGATGTGACGAATCCACTTTGATGTCAGAAATAAGTGGATGTGAGAGGTGTATTCGGTCGAGTCGGGTAAAATGCGATAGCAGCAAAAAAAACAAAAGGAAGAAGAACGAAGTAGAAAAATGTAGGGAAAAGAAAACAGTGTGGACAGATGAGGACATTCCCATAGGGAAGGTAAAATCCCGCAACGATTACAGGATTCCAATCATCGGCAGACATTCCGAGCGTGAAGGTTCGGATCTTAGGTCGATTTATACCCATTTCAGTTGAGAAAAATGAAGTGCATAGAAATAAACGGACGGATCGTGTGGTGATTTTTTGATTTTTTTAACTGGATTACAAGGTGAGGAAGTTTCGAATTTAGTTTTCCTCGCTCCTACTTAAGAGCTAATGCGATCCAATCAGGCGATAAACAGGGGGATAGCTTAATAGCATTTTGCTAGCAAATATTTCGATAAATCCCTACGACCATTGGTAATATAGTGAGACGAGTAAAATGGGGCACAAGGAAAAAACGGGTGAAAATTTCCGCGACAACCTCGTTTGTCATCAAAAATTCCGAGATTTGAGGATATTTGTTCGGATGTTTTGTAAGTTTTGTTGATGGAGTGGTGGTGTGCGGGTGTGTAATCTGTATGTTCTTGGCGGGGGATATTAATTTGCATTGCAAATGCTTGAATATAATTTTCATACTTTTGGGGTGCTTAAATTTACATCTTTTTGCAACATTTCTAATGACAGAGTAGAATGTTGTATATATATGGATTGAGTTGTTTAGGGTAATGCTTTTCATTGTTTTGAACCTTACTAATGATTTGTCTCTCTACAGAGGAAGGAATTTGACCGTTTCTCTAGTGGATGATATCTTTAATTGCTATTTCATCTTCTTAACTCATGTATTATTGGTATGTGACCACGTAAGGACATATATGAGTGGATCCCTCCTTTACCGCTCCTAATTGAGGGCGGAAGAGGGGCAGGTATGTGAGGTGACTAATGCACTCAAAACTTAGAAAAGGCATATGACACATGTGGGAAAGGTGGAAACTGCGAAGCACAACCTAAAGCATGAGGTAAGAAGGTGGGTGTTGCTAAAACACTTCTACAGGTGTTATTGACGGTGTGTTACCAGTTGAAAAGTTTTTATTAGCAGATTTTAAAAAATATCCAAACCGAGTCTGAGGCAACGAACATCCCTGCAGCAGTTTATCTGAAATTGAGAAGCCAATGCAGGAAAGGGGGAGTTTCTTTTCTTTAAGGGGTTCACTTCAGAAGCATTTCTAGCGACCCTTCCGTTTGTCTTCTTTCACTGTTAAGGGCTCATTTTCGCAAATATTCAATATTAATTCATATTCATCGTTTTCATACCACTCAAACGATGAGTGGTTTATAGTTATTTATTTTTCTTTTCAGGCGGCGAAATGGTTGAGGAAAAAAAGTCATCGGAAAAAGATGCGGCATCTGCCGAGAGGATCGATGAGAGTGGCGATACAAAGAAGAAGGATGTGAAAGAAGATAAAAAAGATGAGATGGTTAGTTTTGTATTGTATATATTTCATGAAAGCATCTCCCGGTACTCTCATGAGTTGTCCCATAGCGATTGGTGGTGTTGTTTTCGAAACCGAAGAACGGTGGGATACCGCAGGCAATGTCAGCCCCTTTTTACCGTGTCGGTTACCGCTCTGACCATAGAGCAATACCGCATACATGGTTTTCGTCCGCACTGGAGTACTCTTGGTGGTATTGGCACTGATCGTGATATGTGACGCCACTGAGTCGATATATTGTCAGACAAAAATTGAAGAACGCACACTCTTTGAAATAAACTTTTAAGAGGGAGGGAGAGAGATGAATGTCACGAATTCAGGGATGGACACTTTTATGCAACTATGCCTTCTGAGAATGTGTATACCTTTCAAAGGGGAAATAAACAACGCTACCGTCGGTAACTGATCTTTTGCGAATCGATTCGTTTGGCAGATTCAATAATAGCAATAGCTGTGATGCTACAGCGCACTCCATATGCAAATGCACTGGAATTAAAACATTAAATGCAATGTTAATGTGATAGAATTTGATAGAAGTTTATTCACCGATGATGAAAACACGAAAGTTTTGCTCATTTATTGCAAATCAATAAATAATGTGCATTGTATGTTTTGAATTAGGAGCGGTGAGAGAATTTCAGCATATTGGTTAATTCGGAATGAAGACTAATTGTCATAACAAAAACATTTGGTTAACTTTAAATCTTTAAGCAATTTCAACGGTTTAGTTTCCTTTTAGAAGGGATCCCCTCTCTCTATTATGATTTCGTTTTATTACCTTTTTCCTATCGATAAAGGTTTTGTTATTGTTGGATTTTGAATGATATGTGTATTATTTATGAATTTGAGACTGAAGAGGATCGCAAATTGCAAGAGGATCTCGAAATGCTTGTTCAACGTCTCAGTGTAAGTCTTTATGGTGTTCGTTACTGATGAGTTGCATAATGTTCATATTTAGTCCATTTTTGATTTGTAGAATGCGTCAGAAATAAGCACGATGAAGGCGTTGTTCCTTAAGCTTCGATTTGCTTCCTCATTTCTCAAAACATCGAACGTCAACATGCGATTCAAAGTATATAAATGGTCACAGTTTCACTTTTCACATACAGACACTCTTTGATGAGGTCCTACCGAAGAAAATCTAATGGCTACGTGAGGAAGTGTCTAAGCTATTTGAACTCACATGTTAGATCGTTGAACCTTTAATGTCGAATTATTTCATTCAGTTGAGTTTATTGTTGAGTAATCGTGTCAGTGAGCATTGTCGGTTGCTTTTATAGTGTTGCTTGATGAAAGACGATGAATTGGGTATGCCAGTTTTTGGATCACAGTTTCACTTTTCACATACAGACACTCTTTGATGAGGTCCTACCGAAGAAAATCTAATGGCTACGTGAGGAAGTGTCTAAGCTATTTGAACTCACATGTTAGATCGTTGAACCTTTAATGTCGAATTATTTCATTCAGTTGAGTTTATTGTTGAGTAATCGTGTCAGTGAGCATTGTCGGTTGCTTTTATAGTGTTGCTTGATGAAAGACGATGAATTGGGTATGCCAGTTTTTGGTGCCCTACATAATGCTTTCTTTACTCGAAGATCATCTATTTGAAGGACATTGATACATCCTAGGACTAAACATCCCCTTTGATCGTGACCCATGCTATCATTTAAATAAATGTTTATCAGTTAGAGACGAGTCAAGAAAAACGTTGGGGATTTCTGTTTTGGGAGAATAGTTGAGATTCGATCGAGATTTGCATCTAAGAACATTTCAGATTTCCCCCAACTGAATTGATGGTACTACTACAAAAAAATTTTGTTGTTAGCTTTCATCGATTTCTGAAGTAGTTTCCTTCCGTCTCTTGCACAATCCTTGTTGACTGTCTTAACGATGGTTGGTTTGTTTATGAAGTAAAAAGGTGCTTAAGATCCTTCTATCCACTACTCGGATTCCAAAATTTTGCAAGTGCAATCTATATGCATCTGACTGTAGCAACGTTGAAGGGATTGAAATGAATTGTAGGAATCGGACAGCTCGCTCTATCAGCCATCTCTGGAAACGCTGCGCTCTTTGATCCGTGCTTCGACTACCTCGATGACGTCCGTACCTAAACCACTCAAGTTTATGCGACCACACTATCCAAAGATGAAGGAGGTGCATACGAAAATGAGTGAAGGTCCCATCAAGGTATATTTTTATTTATACTCACTTAAAATTTTAGTATGATAGCAATTTAACGATGCATGGATTGAGCTTCAACATACGTGGAGAGTGAAAGAGGTTCAGAAGCCAAATTCTCTCTATAAAGGTCTTTTTTTCCGGTCTTTAAAAATTTCTCTCTTCCTGCATCATTTTTCGAATCATTTGCAACATTAAGCTGAAATAGAGCTCTGATTTACGGTTGGCGCTCCTTTAAGTTGAGTTGGAGGTGGAAGGGCTAGTGGGAAGGACGGAAGGTCCTTGAATAATTGAGTGCTCACGCGGTTACATGGTAATTCTGAATACTTCCCTGCATAATATTGTTTTAGAGATTTTTTTGTAACTTAGAAAAAAGAGGGGGTAAACTGCAGTATTGGCATTTTGTAAACATTATCACGCTATTATCGGGCTCGAAACATCTCCTATGTCATCTTCACCTATTATTATGCATCGCCCGATTACACTCTTATTATTGTACCAGCTACATTTACAGTTTATTCTGCAAAACATATACAGCTCTTCCGAACAAATATTTGTCTAATATTTAGCCTGAAGGATATGATGCGGAGTTGCCACATCTTGGCCATGTATATAAGCAGACCTTCACATTGCAAAACTTTTTGTTATTTTTCCTATTCAAAAAAACGCTGCATCTGAAATTTTCGAAAATTTTTTCAATACATCACTGTGGATTGTTGCAACGATAAAGTGCTACACAAAATGAAACTATCGAATGGTAGTGAATTTAGTGAAGATTTCGTCTTTGAGATGAATTGTGAATTATTGAATAAATTCTTGCATAGAAATTAATCCTATCATTTTTAACTTCCATAGTGCTGAAAAATGATTTGTTTCCAAAACAATTGAAATCTTATACGTATGCTGTTGTTGTCGTTTGCTGAAATATCTTTGAAGCAGAACTTATTTCTACGTCAAAATTCAAAAAAAAATTTGAAATCCTTCAATGTTTTTCCGAGATTGTATAATGAAATTTATTGACTGGGATGTGCCCCTGCGATATCACATTCTTTCGCATAGGTAATTCAAATTCTGTCGGTCATAAAATACATTTCAATCTCTGTAAAATCCGCTTACTAAGTGGCGTAAAATTCGCTTACTAAGTGGTTTTTCTGAATTAACCATATCAGTGACTCTCTCGAGGAGTCCAACTCCGGGTTCGTTCATCACCGTAAATGGAATCTTTGTCACGAATTTGAGAGTTCACTGGTTTCTATGAAGTGTTATGAAGCGGTATTATCACCCGGCACAATTTTGTTTGTGTCAGTGGCGGTCGCTGCCAAATCCGACTAAGAGAGAGTTGCAGGTAAAGCGTGAGCTGAGTTAAGCAAACCGGTTCGCGTCAGCTTTTCGTGAGTAACGTTGTGATCGAAAACGAGCCGACCGGAACCACGAGTTACCAAACTTGAGATATTTCATTTTCTAATGAAAGATTCACTGAAATTCTCGTATAGGACGATTGTTGTGACTTTTTTGCGATGTTAGTAGGGTTGAGTTCACTAAACGATAACTGCAGAAGCTGTGTGCGGACGTTATATCAGTTTTGGCGATGACGTCGGGCGACAAAAACGACTGCATAAATTATCGTCTAAAAGGAATGCTCGAACCGATCGGAGATTGGGGTCACGAATATGTGCGGTGAGATCTATTCGCTTGTTGATTATCGCACTGCAATCACCTCATTAACTCAATATCCTTTAGGGGTTTTGGTGTTGATCTGAGAGGCGCTTAATTGATGATAAAAGACGTTAACCATATGTTTGTTTAGCTTTCTATAGATGTGTCGCCAATTCTACTGCGCTTGTTGATGTTATTATTATTCTTATCAGAGGTTTTGTGCTATGTGCACTCTAGAACTGATGCGAGCTAAACAAAAAATGGCGATTAATGAAAGCAACAATGGTATCTTTGGGAAGTGGATGGTCGCAGGTGCGCACATATCCGTCTATAATATTTCACTGATCCCCAGATATTGGTTGTCATCTGAATCTAGATGAATAAAGGTCGAACTCCTGCAAGCGCATTCCGGCACTTTTTACCGATATTAACTTTAACACTGATTATGTACTCGTCTATGAGAAAACAAATAGCAGTGGTAGTAGTAATACTGTTTATCTGTTATTGTTGGAATTATCTACAAGTTATTTCATGTTGAAGTAACTATTACTTCCTCAAACGTTTTCCTTACTTTTTTTATGCCGCTGTCACTACCAGGTGGGAAAAGATGGGATCTAAAATCTGTCGAGGTGATTGTCAGTGACCTCACAGGCCCTGTGAAGTGCCGGGAGCAAAGGATTTTCGGGATCTTGGCTGAGGTTTAATAATTCGTGTGCGCCTTAGTATGAGACACTTTTGAGGATTATTAGAAGGTTGTTTGCTGGCGTTGAAGGTAGCTAAAATTTGAGGCATTTGGCAATGGAAATGGCAGAGGAATGGCGTGCATGTGCTGGTGATACGGATGCGGAGAGGGCACGTAGAGATGAGCTTCTAACTCTGGCGAAGGACATCGTTGCCCATAACGTGAAGCATAATGCTGAAGTGGAGGCTTGTGATCTGTTGTTCGAAATTGAGCGCCTCGATTTACTCGTCGATTACGTTGAAGAAGTCGACCATGCACGAGTTTGTCTGTATCTGCTCAGGTGCTATACATTTTGTATTGGCTTTTTTATCAGAAAGTTTTAAAAAAATCGTTGCAATGTAGCGTGCAGAAGGCTGCTTTCCTCTATGTCACTGTTTTTCTTATTCGTGGAGTATGAAGATGTTTGTAATTCTATGGCCAAGTCACCAGTGCATTTTGCAGTGTCTTGAAATTGCCCAGAAATCGACAAGCAAACAAGAGAGGGCAAGACATTTCTTGGAAAAACATGCTGAACATTTTTTCGTGGTTTATTGGGAGTGCATTTTAGATATGTATATATAAGCTGTTAATATTTTTTTGTTGCAGTTGCTCTCCACTGACACCCGATCCAGACAATCAAATTTTAATAAAGACGGCAAAGGATATCTATGTGAAGTTTTCAAAGCAGTTCGAGGCATTACGCTGTGCGATTATGCTAAACGATGTGGGCATGATACGTGACATATTCGTCTCCACTGAAGACATGTATTACTTTTATTTATTTGATTTATCCTTTTTTCTTTAATATACAGGACTGTTGAATCGATCGGCCCTTAAAGTTTTCGCGAATACTTTTATCGATTTCTTTAATTATAAGTATTTCCACGTTATCCACCGAACCTGTCAAGGGTTTATGGGGAGAAAATTGAGCATTTTGACATCTGTGATCCTTTTGACGTAGGGCGTTCATGCATGGATTGTTCAATAGGTAGTTTGACGGCTAGGGGATTCATCGCATTAAAAAGTTTATTTCGTTGATAGGTAATTTTCTGTTGCAGATATTAGACTGAAAAAATACAGACGCAACATACCTGCATGGAAAGCACGTGAAGACTCGAGTATTCTTTTAATGAATCGGCAAAGCATTTAATTTCTAAATTGCATCGTGTGGTCACGAAACTCTTTGAAGGCACCTTGCGTATTCAGTGACTCTCTCTGTTTGATTATCCCCCTCGCAATGCTTTTGCTTCCTTATATGTAAAAGTAATATCGCATTATGTTCCTCATTCCTCAGAAACATTATTGGTAATCCCGTTCACAGCCAGAAAGTTTAACTTTGAAGGTTTTTTAATATGAAATATGCATAATCGTGCCATTTGATATCATGATCGTCATAAGTACTAAAGTATTCATATCCAAATTTGTTGATTGCACAAAGAGCTTTTTCCTTTTTTTGGTATGTTGCATGTGAAGCAATCTGCGGGGTTTTTGTAATTTACGTGCAATTCTGTTTGTATTCTTTGAAGGCTCATGAAGAAGCAGATGGCGATTATCCTCGGACGCCATCAGATATTCCTCGAGATGGGTGGCATCGAAAACTCGGACAGGTTGTCCGAGCTGAACTCAAATGCTAATCTTCACACATATTTTCATTCGTTGGCAAGGGAGCTCGATATTATGGAACCGAAAACACCCGAAGGCATTTATAAAAGTCATCTGGAGCAGAGTCGTTAGTACTTTGTTGTTTTTTGTCTGATTTTCAACACTGATGAATGTATTTGAGGGTTTTACAAATTTGTTGATGGTTTGACATCCTGATAGACGCTGTGCAAATAATTGGAAGGTGAGTGTGATGAGGATCCTAATGAAGGTTTGTCATAGAAAAGTTTATCTTATCAGCTTATCAAGGTTTGTCACTCCTGACGTCTATAATCTTATCAGGTTTCCAACATTCTTCAGTGGGAACATGCTTCTTTTTTGGCGTTTTAAACTGATATTTGGTTGCGTTCTTTTTTTTTTTAAAGGCACTTTTATTGACTCTTTCATTGGTGAATCGTAGGAGAGAACGAGGAATAAATGTAGGGAGGCAGTCCTTACCACTCTTGATTGAGTTCTTTTGAACGATTGTGTTAATTAATATTTTTGAAAGCAAAATTTCCTTTCGATCATCACTCTAATGTTTTTGATAAATCATTTCGATTCTGGATAATGGTTTCTTTTAGGTTCATTTGCATCAGCGTCTACTCCAGACAGTGCGCGGATGAATTTGGCAGCTGCTTTCGTGAACGGTTTTGTGAATTGTGGTTTCGGTGTTGATAAGATGATGTCTGAGACAGAGGATGCGAACCGTTGGTTCTATAAAAACAAAGATTTCGGTTAGTTCCTTGTTTTAAGCATTAAATAAATGAGTAGTGACTACTAAATGTTTGATAAACCGACGACGAATATTGTATGAGCAATCACTCAGTGATAAGTTGATGTAGCATTCATTGCAAATGAATTATTTTTATTGTTTTTTAGGAGGAAATATCAAACGTAAGATTATGAGGCGAGTGTTTTTTCCCCTTTTTGTTTAATGTGCTGTTTCAATCGAAATGTATTGTTTTTCTCCTTTTGTGTAACAGCTAAGAACTCTTGCGGAAGCCGTCAAATGAAGTGAGGGGATTAGAATTTATGCCAAGGGATTTGTTCCTTTGTTGACTTATCGATGATTGATTGCAGTTTTCGATTTCGTCGATGGGTAGCTTGAGTATGCTAGCAGAGCTTAAAACATGTTTACATCTGGGTATCGAAACGCTGCTTAGGAGGAACATAGGGATAGAAAATATACCTTTAGGCAACATTATGAAGTAAATAGGACATTTCGTTTCCTTCGTTGTTCATCGTCTATGTGAAAGTCATACCATGTCCAAGGATAGTTCCCACGAAAGTGAAACTTTGTTTGTTTAGGAATGATGTCGGCGGCAGCAAGTCAAGGATTAGTGTGGCGGTGGGATATCGATGCAGGTTTAGCCCAGTGCGATCGCTTTTTATATGTTAATGACGAAATCCAAGACCCATGTGATCCAGCGTCCGCATTGCTCATGGATCATGTGCACAGTGATCGTGCCACTATGCGTATTGGTTCGATTCTTGGACTTGGGTTGGCGTATGCAAATTCCAAACGAGATACGGTAGTGAAGAACGAGGATGGCGGAGTGGTGTTTGAACTCAAGAAGGTCCTCGTCGACAATAAACCATCGGCTACTCCCGAGGTTGATTCTGTCCTCTCATTAATCTTCTTGCCAAAATAGCATCACTGTTGGTAATTTGTTGCGTGTGCGTTTTTTTCAATGTTGGAAAGCGCATGTGGATATTTCTGTCTTTAAACAAAAGGAATGGCATGTAATTGACATGACAGTTGACGTTCCTTTCCTTTGAGTTATTTAGGAAACCCTTCTTGCATCTTTGAGATAGACTTCCTGTGCGACCATGTGGATTGCTAATGCGGCAAAGGTATGCTAGAAACCAAGAACTATCTCATTTAGGAAAGTTTTCATCTCTTCTATATTAGCTGCCTGTTGATCGTTGATTTTAGGTTAAAGGATTGGCGGGTTTGGCACTCGGATTTATTCTGGTTGGCACGGCGGATCATGATGTTGTCATGGATATGTTTCACGTATTGATGGAAAAGAGTGCTACCGAACTACAAGACCCGAATATGCGTTTTCTTGCACTTGGTATTGGACTTATTTACCTAGGTTAGCGTTCAGTTTCTCTGCGTTTATTCTTTTGTGATTTATGTAGCAGTGCATAGAATTTAGAGACTGTTTGCAGAAAGGATCAAATAGTGAGTATCAGTTTTACTGCAGTAGTCATATTTTAATGTTCATTAGCAGTGTGGAGAGGGGGTTTCGTGAGACCTGGACTTTTTACACCATCCATCTTTCCTCATATTCAGTTTCGTGTGTTGGGGAAAATAGCTTAATTTTAAATGTTAATGAAGCCCTGTTCGATTTTTCTTCATACCCCCCCTCCCCCTCCATTTCACTCCTAATTTCCGAGATTCATTTTATCTGTGTTGATCGTATCGATCACGTAGACTCATCATTGCCGTCGAATCTTGGCTGGATCGATTTCTCCGTTATCCTGGCTGCCTTAGAAAACATTTTTGTTCTGCTCTTTCAGATACATTCCTAGTACACAAATATTTTGAGTATTCTTAGAAGCTGTCAAACAACCGATCAAAATCGTAACGAAGAATGCGGTGTATATCCGTCCGTTTGTTGACTTGACGCTCTGCTTTTCAGAGACGAGAATTTTTTTGCTATGAGGTCGGGAAACTCGAAAAAAATCCTGGAAGTAGGTGCAAGGGGGTATGCTATGTACGTTTCTCCTGCCTTACGTGGACGCTAGGGGCGAGGAGTTTAAGTGGAAGAAGAACCATGCGCTTTTTTTGCAACGTTCCATTCAGTATGTGTGCCAAAATGACAGACGTGTAACCGAATGTTTATTAACTAAGGATTTCGCATTGAGGCATCATCATTAGCCGCAGTCCTTGCTCACTTGATATAATATAGCAGCGCAGTTTTTGATTGAATTGATATCGCCCGACTCAATAAAAATAATTGTTTTGATGCAGTAATATTTAAAAATGTTCGGAATATAGTTCTTTCCCGCCGGAATGATAACAAGTGGGATGAAAACCATCATTAGATTATCTTGTTGCTGAGGACCAGCGTGACTTTTCACGTACGAACGATTCCTGTTGCGGCACACCAAACAGTTCACTTGTGGCCCGTTGAAGTGAACTGTTTAGTGAAACTACTATGGCCATATAAAGGTGTCATGTATTGCGACAGCAGTTAGAAGATGGAGTAGCCGGGTTTGAACTGGTTTGCAGTTTGAGAGCCTAAATGTCTTTTCGTTTAGGAGCTCAGGAGAAGAGCGATGTATTTGTTGAAAGTGTGCGTGCGTTGCCGCAACCATTTGGAAGTATGATTTCGACCTTGGTGGACGTTTGTGCCTATGCGGGTACGGGCAACGTGCTGAAGATTCAAAAATTGCTGCACATTTGCTCAGAGCACTACGAGCCAAAAGAAACTAAAAAGAAGGTAGTGCATCATATTTTAGAAATTTATTCGTCATTTTCCTCGGGTGAAGTCTAATTTTGCCCATGCCGTAAGCAAGAGTCTCAGGAAATTTTACAGTAAAGAGGTTGTTTTAACAGTTTTTCTTCGTAAATCATTTTAAATCAGGAAACGTGGTTTAGGTTTGCGTGGAAATGTACTAATTAGTTGCCTGTCTGTGTAAGCGCTTGGTGGTTTTAAATGGAAAGGATTGCTGTTTAATTAGCGACCAAATCCCGACGGATCTTCACCCATTTCGACTATTTCTTGTTTCTTTTTTGCCCCTTTCGTTCGCTTCCCTTGATGGATTTGTCTGAATAAACATTGCTTTCGCTCTGTGCTTCAAAACACTGATTGAACTTATAGTGTCTCTTTTTAAGTTGCATGGAGATTTGAAATATAATATTTTCGTTCTAACAGACATCGAAGGATGACAAAGGAGGTGCAGCTAAGGGCACGAAGGAAGGCGACACAAGCGCGAGCAGCAAGAAGGAGGAAGAGAAACTCGATCTATCCTCACAGCAGGCAGTCGCTGTACTCGGCATAGGCCTTATTGCAATGGGCGAGGAAATTGGTTCGCAGATGAGTCTAAGGATGTTTGGACATTTAGTGAGCTATTATTCTCTCATTATTCGTTTATATCACTAAACATTTCTTATCGCCAAGTCTGATCACCATTTACTGAGTTTTCTGATGCAACTCTAAGTAGGTAGCTCATCAAACTGAGCCACAAAATGGTGTATGAGTTCTTATTATTCGAAGTCGATCGATAGATCTACATTTTTGACGTTTTTGACCATTGTGCTAAATATATTATTTCAAAGTTTTTGTGATGCTACATCTTAGTGGTAATTCATAATAAAAAGGCGGTAAAATTTAGTGGCTATGCAACACTTAAATATTCTTACTTAACCTTTAGAGCTTTTTGAAAATTTGCCATCCTTAATTGGGTTTGGCAGCATTGAGCCTATTTGTTAACATCGATATCGAATTATGGGTGTGCAAACTCTCTATGCCTTCAAACACATCACCGTCATATATTAGTCCAGGTTATGCATACCTGTTGACTATGTTTTCATTCACTGTTGAAATCCATTCGCTATAAGGAGAGTAAATATTCTTCAACGCAACAGCACTGATGTTTCAGCACTGTTTGAGAGCATCCCTAGTCACTGCGAAAGTAGTCTGAATATCATTGAAGCGTTAACATCAGATGCTTTTTAAGGAATGCTTCTGGAATGCTTTGAGGTAGCAGGAGTATCGTACTGGAATGCTTATGCTGAGTTGCAGTGGGAAGATGGGTGCAGTGTTGAACGGATACTAACAAACGGGTAGTCTCGAAGGAGATAGTTAGGTTATGTTTCATATTATGACGATGACGGATCTAAATTAAGATTCGTTATGGAGAACCAGTAATCCGACGTGCTGTGCCGCTCGCATTGGCTCTTATTAGTACTTCGAACCCGCAATTACCGATCTTGGAATCTCTGTCGAAGTTCTCTCATGACGCGGATGCAGACACGGCACATAATGCCGTTTTTGCGATGGGTCTTGTAGGTGCAGGAACCAATAATGCGAGGCTTGTCTCGATGCTCAGGCAACTGGCTAGCTATCATCACAAAGATCAGGTGAGTTATCAGTGGATTCGGTTATGCGTACTTTGCATATAATATATCCGCCGCTGTTTGCGTTTTCTCTTTTCCGATCTCAGAAAGGTTTCTTTTATTCATTCGATGTTTTAAGTCAAATCCAAACTGTGTATAGCATTTACTTCAGCACTTACGAATGTCAGGTGCCTAGCTTGTTAACATACCATTTGTGGGTTCCAGGTGAGCTTGATGCTGGTTCGGTTGGCACAAGGGATGACACATATGGGCAAAGGTACGATGACGCTAAACCCCTTCCACTCTGATCGTCAACTAATGTGTCCAGCGGCAGTGGCTGGATTGTTCGCCGTTTGTTTCGCTTTTCTCGACGGAAACAACAGTAAGCTGGTTTTGGCTTTTTAGGCATCTGAATTACGGCCATTTAATTCCTGCCTTTTTATTGTTTAGTTAGGCATGCCATGCTGCGGCTGTCGACTCATGCAGATGATATCTCACATATTTTATTTATTTGTTGGTTTCAATTCAACAGCCCAAAGTGGGAAACAGCAAGTACAAACAGTATATGATTATGAGGAGCAAGTAAGAGCAAAGCGTTCACAGTTCTGCAAACCAAGCGAATAGATGTTCACTGCTAAGAAGAGCAATATTGTAAATCGAAACGGCTATGCCGCAGTTTGAAGGCTAAAGGAGGGGATGCATCAACGACGTAAGCGGGAAGCAAACCCAAACTCACGCCAAGCGGAATTGAGAATTATGCAGCATACGTTTTGGCGTACTGAAATCGACCTCCACGTCGAATGCTGGGAAGGGCGAACTAAAATATTTTTGGTGTGACAAGAATAGAGTGAAGTTTAAGCTTAGGACGCACTAGTGATTCCAGGTTCAAAATTTTTGGCCCAATAGCGTAATTTAGCTAGTGTGGGTGACATTGAGCTTTGCAAAGAGCACTACGAGTGTAAAGTTTTCCCGGTTTTCTGGGCAGTGTTACCATGCGTTGGAACACCTTGTGGATATTTTGGATCTACTTAATCCTGGATGCATTCGAGATTCGAAAATGCGCTAATACTCAGTCGCTTATTTGATATTGTTCATTTCCCATATCGTTGTTGTAAGCAGCAGTGAAGAACTGCAACGGCTTGTGCAAGATGCCTCAACGCGGTTTTGCGACACTTATATATTCTGTTCCAAACCTTTTCACTCACTGCACATGGAAAACAGCCTTCAGCCTTTATCTATTTTGAAAACCCGTGCAAAATGTTGTTCACAGGTGTGCTCAACAACCGACAGCACTATCTGCTATATTCAATGGTGTTGGCGATGCAACCACGTCTTCTGATCACACTGGTGCAGGATGAGAACAATCCCGAGAATCTGAAGCAGGTGAACGTGAGTGTGCGTGTTGGTCAAGCAGTTGATGTTGTGGCACAAGCAGGCAAACCGAAAACCATCACTGGATTCCAAACACACACCACTCCTGTTTTGCTAGCATACGGTGAACGTGCCGAACTCGCTAATGATGAGTGTAAGTTGATTTATGAACTATGATCTTGCTGGTAAGTATCGTTCGTGAGTAGGTGTTCTTCTTTCTTTGCCTCCTGTCGTTGCTAAAGTCTCTTAAATATCGAGCATTTGTATATATCGACGGAAGAAAGGTAATGCAGATCGAGGTTTCCAGGCAATACAGACGAGAGGCTTTGTATTGGCTTTGTATTGCACATATGGTTTTCGTAGAAGGAAAAGGAGCTGAACTTTGATTTGCAAACATATCTTTTTGATTAGTTGTTGTTCAGTCAGGGTTGGAGCGCTAGCGAATACTGCAGAGTCACGTAATAACTGAAGTGCAGATAAGATCAAGAAATCTATGCAGGCTTCTTTTTAGCGAACTTACAGCAGTGTCGTTTGATTTTTTATTTAAATAAGAGTTATTTTTTAGCATTGTGGAGGATAAGAAAATATTAACGCAAACAATCCTTTTATTATGTTCTACTGCTTAATTACTTAGCCAGGAAGCTGCTGAGAGAAAACAAAGTTTGATAGAAATAGTAAAAATAAAAGACTTATTGCTGTATCGTAATAGCAACCTACTAATGAGAGTAAAAGGTCTTTTTGAAAGAGGCCGGAACATTCTGTGAGTGTGATGAGAGTACCCACTGATGTGGTCTCTTACGAAGGAATTAGTTTAGATACTTAATAATATTTCAGATATACCACTGACACCGTATATGGAAGGTCTTGTTATTCTCAGAAAGAACGCTGATTACGAGGCCGCAGCCGACTCAAAAAAGAAATAAGACGAGGAGGAATTCTCTATGATCATTTGTATATTAATCGGCTTTCTGCTGTCTTCTTGTCCTTTGATAATTTACATACTGAAATTCATGAGCCAGTCATGTGGAATATATTTTAGAGCCTAATGGAGGGATAATTTAATTGATAAGTGTCCCTCGATTCCTTAAAGCAGTTGGGTTGATTACATGCAGAGAGAAAAATGGGATTGAGACTTGGAAATAAATTTTGGGTGGCAGGGCAGTTGAAGGATGGTGCTTCGAGGATTGTTGACTTTAAGGGACTCACCTGTTTGGTCTCATTCTGTTGGTATTTCGCTTGTTGAATAGTTTCAATGCGTGTGGTATTTGCGAACTGTGAGGCACTATATGTTTTTTCATTCAGCAATTGAAGTATCCCAATGACGTTGCGCGTTGTTTTTATTTATCATTGTTTGTCATTGTTTGCATGTTAACTTAATAAAGAAAGCGATTTAGATTCGCAGTGATTCAACGAAATTCGTGTCAAAAATCAGAGGGCTGCAATTATTTTTCTTCAATTTAAAACATCTTCCATAAAGCCCACCTTTATTACCAAGATTGTCCTCCAATGTTGTGGGATGATCGGTCATGTATTGACGACGGGAATAAATTTAACATTTGCAGCACTCCGAAAAATATGTACATGGTTTATCACATATGCAAGAATTGTTTTGAGGTTACTATCTTGGGTTTAACTTCATAGTTGTTACAAGAGTGCGCAAAATGGGGCGGCAATGGAAGGATGGAAAGGGCATTGGAAGAGTGGGTTCGTTTAGTTCTTTTCCATAATAGTGGGATTATCGTTGATTCGTTAACGTTTCATGTAGATTTGCGAATNCAATATAAGCAAGTGTTGGGAGATTTATTAGAGGCGAGCCGTATGATGGTTGCTTTATCTGTCATTGGGTACGTCCCCAATCCGTACATAATACCACAATCGACCTTCTGAGTTAACGTCAACGAGTGCTTTTTGATGTGTCGCCATCAAATGCAATCAACTGTTCGTGCATTTCTAAAGTAATTTTTTGATGGATTCAATGAGATTTGATAGCTTCCATAAGATGGATCAAAAAGACGGTACAGAATGGAATAAAGTTTTCGAGAGGTCGCACGTGAATGACGGCTGATTCACGTCCATTGTGTGAAGAGTCACAAAGCGGGCAGCCAAACGAGAATTGCGTGGGAGGAAGCATACGAAAGATCCATGTTGCAGGCTTTCCACAGCAATTACTAATTTATGTATCATTCTTAGCGGTTAACTATCGCACCTCATCCTTCTTTCTCTCCTCGATAAAAATGTACTTTATGGTTCTTTCTTTTTTTCCTTCATTCCTTCAGCGTTCAGTTTCGGCGAAGTTTACTTCGTCTCGTTTATGTTAGAATTTAAAATGAACAGACTTCTAAAATCCGCAGTATGGATCTATGTGATTTATTAATAGCATGTTGACGAAAGTTAGATACCTCCACTTGAACGTCCAGAAGTTCCGAGGCAGTTGGTAGGCCTTGTTGCAAGTCAGGATTAATGGCTAATGCGGCACGAGTTTCTTCAATCGTCAAATGCCGTTTGGTACGTAGTCCAAGCGTCCTTGAGATGGGGTCGTTTATCGAACAATCCACATTTGGGCACGTCATCTAAGATATCTACCAACCACTACGATTTCAGATTAGTCTATTTATACATTGGTTTTGTGGCATTTTATGTCTCTAACATTACTACACATCGATATGAAGCAAAATTCGCGATCTCCACTTAATTTACTGCGATGTCGCGAAGATACGCGATTGAATTATCCGACTGTTCGATAGAAGAAACTGAAATGCGTCTCAAAAGCAGCAACTCACGAAACTGTCTAATTTGATCTCTTGTCGTAGCGAGCATATCGTTTCACTAAAGCGGCATTGCGGTTCATGTGGAGACGCAGCTGTGTTACGTTTCTCAGCAATATTCCATCTTTATTGTTTCAGTATTGTTTTGAAGTTGGATTTCTTTTCTCAATTTGCCTATCATTGTTAGCTGTCAATAGTATTGACGCTTGGCAATCTCTTTATCATATTCGCATCTCATTCGTTAATTCATCAACGAAAAGCCACCTCAGTTATCTCAGGTCATGCCTTGTGATGTTCTTGTATTCGTCGCGTTTTAATGTTGTTTTAAAGTTTATTAAAGGTTTAATTACTCAAGTTTGGGGTGTAGGGCGATCGCAGAGCACAGAAGTGTCCCCCGAACCTTGTGAACAAACTTGGGACGAACCAACCAGGGGATTGGTACAGTCTGGTTGAGAAAAGAAGGGGCGCAAGTGGATCATGGCAGTTTGCTCACTAAGCGCAATTATATATCACTAACTGCTGAAGATTTCGAGCAGTTTTGAATCCACCAGAGAAGTGAAGAACATAAGTAAGGAAGTAGCGACGACACAAGAAAAACAGTTCGCAGTAAACATCGATAAACTGCGCGCGTTAGGCGTAGTGGTTTGATATTCTTCATTTAACATGGTGGTCGGCATAAACGCGATCGCCCGACACCTCACTTCTCGTGAAAGTATTTGTGTTGCTCTTCATTATATCAAACCCTGCCATAAAAAACATCGATAAACTGCGCGCGTTAGGCGTAGTGGTTTGATATTCTTCATTTAACATGGTGGTCGGCATAAACGCGATCGCCCGACACCTCACTTCTCGTGAAAGTATTTGTGTTGCTCTTCATTATATCAAACCCTGCCATAAGCCACGTCGCGTCCATAGTGTGTATTACATCGTTCACATAGCACAACCTACCGCCGAATCCGTATCTTTCTTACAATTGTCTTTGTTTTATTTACTGCTTTCATATTGTTGGTGTTGTGGCAGGCCTGCATTGCTTGTAAGTTTTACTCCACATACATCGTGACTCCTTATCCTGTTATTCTTTTTTTCTAATAAACCAGCGATCTTGTTGTTTTCTTTCCTGTCGTCTACATACAACCCGCAACAACGTTTTGTTTACGACAGGAAAACTTGGTGCCACGAGCAGGGAGTTAAGCAGTCACAATGTCTGGAGTATATCAGCAGGCCATGGGCCGTCAAAGGGCAGGCTGATAGGGTACCTAAAGGAGATATCGCGGTTAGAGGTACCTAAAGCTGATGACCTCTTAGCTAAACGAACTGCTTCTCTTGATGAGCAAGTTGATGAGTTGGACAGCTACATGCGTAAAATAAGTGCTTCCATAATTAATACGGGAATTCGATGGAGAGGTTGTGGAAGTTGTTATTGTTTGCATGGAATAAACTTCCAGAGCTAACGTTCAGGTCCATCATTCAGTTTCTATCTCAGACGGCTAAATGGTGAGTTGTAGTTCTTTAACCTGTTAGGTCAGCAGTACGTAACAGCAGTTGAGAAGGTGCATCTGATCTCAAGAAGCAGTGACTGCAGTAATCGGTGTTTCGAGGGGTGCAAAAATATTCTGCTGCCTTTATTGTTGTTTCTAATATTGTTTACATCTATTTACTGTTTGCGTTTAGCTATTCATTGATGAAGTAGTCTACGATGTTATTCATCAAATTTTCGACGCAAATTGAAGGTTGTGAGCGTATTTCATTATGATATATGGGTCCTTGCTGCTTTCCTCATTTAATTGGTTGAGTGTATTTAGGAGTGCTTTCCAAATGAGCATTTTTAATGGCTAACAAAACTGTCGTGTATGGTATCAAAACTTATAGCTGCAACGGTTCTTTGAACGAGCAAATTACTATTTAGCATTAGTGGCAATGATTAAGGCTTTTCCAATAGTCGTAACTGGTTACTGATGACCAGAAGAGTACTTAACATCGACACTGGTCATCATTGTAGATGGAAGTAAAATTGCCTTTTAGAAAATCAATCATCACTGTTTTCCCTAGTGAGGCAAAACATTTAGCTGCCATCTCATATGCAAAGTTTTTTCCACAGTAAACCTCGCAACATTTCCATATGAAGTTGGAACTCTTGTCATCCTCAAGAATTTTTATTTGCAAATAAAAATTAAGTCGCAAATAAGCGCTTTAAAAGATGTGGAAAAATTGAATAAACAAGTGAAGAATTTGCAGAAAATGTTTTTTTTTTTCGATGAAAAAGAGTGCTTTGTATTGCAGTTGTTGTCTGCATCGAAAACATGTTTCGTCAAGAGAACACGTGTATTCCAAGAGAAGGCACTATTTTGCAAATGGATGCATTAAATTCCTGTGTAAAGTGTTGTTGATGGCAGCAAAAAACGGCCTAAATTGTATTCGATTTACTAGTTCATTGCACTGAAGAGGAGGAAGGAGAGTACCTAGAAGTTAAGGGATAAAGTTGTCAGTACAACTGAAAACCTTTCGAATCAACTATGCAACCTAAAAGAGGAGCTACTCTGTAATTTGCTAGTATGCTATCTGCTATGAATCATTGCACTGAGGCTCTCGCAACAAAATTGACCATCATTATAGGTGATTATATTACTGCTTGCTAATCAATATAATATTTGTTGCACTTGTCGCCTGTTGTGTTGACTAAGATTGATTTCGTTCTGGTATAGGATTACAGCAGAGAGCTTTATTTTGGGGGCAGAATTTATTCGACTAACAAATAAAACAGGAAACTTGTTCCAATTCGACACGTTATCGAATTTTTCACCGATATAAGTGAACTATACACTCCTTCGTTCACTATTTCGCAATATTTTAGATATTCCAAATTGCTAATTTTTTACTGCTTGGAAAATTCATCAACTTGGAAACAATAAAGCAGATTTGCATGTTACCCTATTAATGGATGAATAATGCCATTCTCACTGATTCTTAACATTCACTTACAATCAAAAGAATATTCGAATCGACGAAGATGTTTACTGGGGATGCTTACTTTAATTGTTTCTAAAATATCCCAGAAATTACTGCCATATATTCATCGGGTAATAGGCTTACTATTTACGAGCAAATAATATTTACGTTTGGCAAGCTTTATGGTGAGGATTTCTGCAAAGCGTAGAGATCGTGTTGAGGGTCGCAATGGTTCATTAGGAGACTGCAAAGATTGCCAAAATCGGTATGGAAATCTCTTCTAGTTGTTAACAGAGCAACGAATTTTAACATGTTGTTTAGCTTTTTCTTCATTTTAATCCATCATGAACAGTTAAATTTCACAAATGTTTGCAATAAAGAAACCAATCGGTAAACACATTCGTCGATCGTAAAATGCAAAGGCGATACAACAATACTGTTATATTATAAAAAGCATAAAGTATTCAGGGGTATTCCGCACCATTACTTGCGTAGTGTATTGTTGCATTATGACCGCATTATTGCAACAAAGAAAACACGATCGCTTTATCGCCTATAGCCGAAGTTGTTGTTCGTGAGGTGAAGCGTGACGTCAGAAGGATGTGTATCAGCTGTCAGCTGTTAGTCGAATGGGGCGGTTCACATCCCAATAGCTATTCCGCTCACCCATCTACCATAGAAACATTGAGCTCACCACCATCATGTCGGGTGATCTTGCTGCAAAATTTGCTGAACATGAAATCACCCCAAATATCATTCCCAACCCACCTGCACAGGTGCTCAATGTAAGTTGTTTTTTTGAAGATAAGAGTGTTGAGAGTTATTATCTGAATTTTCGATAGAGTTTATGCGCTTGCTGGAAAGGTATATCGAAACCAAAAGACCAAAAGTTGTATGAAATGTGAATTCGTTAATGTCGAAAAGTACAAGGAATGTACAGTGCTTGGCGTAATTTGTTTCTTGTTATTTATCCAGTACTTCCTGTCTTTTTTTTAAAGCGTTAGGAATTCGCACTTTCTTCCTAAAAAACGTCGGTTCACTTTAAGACTGGCCGTCGGATCATATTTGAGGTCATTTCATTGTTTTGCCTAGTAGTGGCAGAAAAAATTCCCACTTTCCACATGGACAGTAGGTTATTGAAATGTTTCGAGAAAACAAAAGCAGTAATTCTCCAGAAGCACCAATTACAGTAAGCAGTGAGATCTGCTTTGTCGTTTGATTGGCGCATATGGTATATGCCTTTTAAGGGAATTAATCCATTTCCGTCACATTTTAATTTGCCTCATCTCATTGTTTGTTTATATGATCGGTTAGATTCGAATCACTGAGGAGAGAGGCAATTCAATAATTTCACTCATTTCGAATTGTGCTGCAAGGAGTTGGTGAAATATAGGATAAATATTGTCATTTTTCCTTAAGATGCTTTTATTTCCCATAATGGTCTCTGACCCGAGTGATGAAAAGAGGTGTCTCAGCCCACCAAACATTCATCAGTTTGCAATTTTTGCTCCTTCTCTTCCTCGTGTCCTCCTCCCTCCCTCTCCCCAGCCACCTGTTCAGTGAATCGTTCCCCGCGTCGTTCGTCCATGCATGCCAACTAGGCTTTGGGCAGAAAGAAAGTCTTTGCGATAGGAACTGATTTTCTAACATAGAAAGAAACTCATCGTTGAGATCTTCTCCTTGATTATCAGCCATTAATTACGCCTCAGTTACAGCTAGTAGGTATTAAACTCATAAACATTTCGATATTTTATGTTCTGAAATGATCATTATTAATCACGAAATAATTGAAAATTAAGGAAGTTCTATGATCCATAATTTCTGCAATATTTTCATGCCAGTGTGGATAGGCGACGGTTGTACAATATGTCTGCGACTATTTATTCGTAGCGCACAACTTTAATTGCAATCTTTGCCGTTACTTATTGACCGGTCCGGCTAACCGCTCGGGCTGTAGAATAAAACAGCGTTTGCAATTTGTTGAGGAAATGTTTCCCATACGAAAGCTCTATTGATTCATCACTAGTTTGGTTTTGCCTATACCTTATCTCAACTAGAAAATGATTTTTATGTTTATCATTACAAATTGCAATTCAGTACGACTATAAAGTGCAAATGTTTTATTTCAACGTTGCAATATGTTGAAAACTTACTACTTATTCGATCGGAAGTGAATGATTTACAGTGCAATTGGGATGGCATCCAAGTACAACCGGGTCAGACAATGTCACCTCGAAATCTACGTTTCGCACCTCGTGTCACACTCACGGTAGATCCCGAATCGACGTTCACTCTCGTCATGATTGGTATGTTACGTAAGAGATATATGGGCGTATATAGATTATTGCAACAATTGTGTCACATCTAGTGAAATATGAAATTTACTCGCTAATACTATAATAGTTTATATTTGAATTACGAGAATATTTTCTGCGGTATCAGCGATGCATTTATGAGGTACAGCAGTGTCATGTGAAATCGATATTTAACCATCTATGTAAAGTTTTGCTCGCTATATACAGCAGAAGTAATTTCAAGCCACATTAACTATGATCGGCCTTATTGGAACTTCATGAAATAAAACTCCGCATTTTATTGGCAGTTCAGCGATCGGAAAAGCATTTATTCAGATTTACGCTTACAGTTTCAAACTATGAGTGTCATTTTGAAAAATAACTTTAATTGTTATTAAAATTATTTTTTATCAAATCATTAAACGTTTTTATTTTTTCAGATCCTGATAATCTATCACGAAAGAATCCGTCGGTTGCCGAATGGCTTCATTGGCTGGTAAATAGTTAGTATATCTTCTATCATAAGCATTTAACAATACGAAACTATCCAGAATCCAATTATTTCTCGTATTTCTCATATGCATCAGATAAACCTCAGCACCTCAAAAATCAATAACTATTATTCCATTCATTTAAAATATCGATCGCATTAATCGGTCGAATATTATCTTCCGATTTCGTTTATTCAGAGTAAACTTACTGCGTATATCTTCGTTATTTACGAATATGATTTTCTTTGCATTCTATTCCACCCTCTTTCCAGTATAACTTAAAGTACAGTAAAGTGTTTTTTCAATTACGATGATCATCAATGCAGTTGTGAGGATTTTGCCTTCGACTAAATGAATGGTTCTTGCTGAAATTTTTGTTATTTCTCGTTCTCGAGAACAGCCGTTAAAGAGTGTATCATTTTATGCGAACAATAGCTCGTGGGTAGGCGGATAGGGAACCGACAACATATGCCCACCAAGCTAGTGAAACGCCGACTTCACATAGAGAATAGCGATTAGCCAACTCATAAGTGATACACAATATGTGTAGTCCATCTTCGACGGAATCAACAACCTATTCAACCAAATTTGCATTTGGTTGTGACTTTTGAATAAGGTTGCCTTTAAGTGCTTCCATCGCGTTCTGCACAGATTATTATTGCCCACTATTAGATTATTTTTTGTGGCATAAGCAAAAAAGGGAAAGATTATAATTCTTTAAACCTATCGAGGTAAGCGACAAATAATTATGCTAATTTGATTTTATTGCCATCAAGTCGTTAGCCAACCATTCGCTCAGCGTTTCATAAGATTATTGCAAGACCTACTAGATTCATCGATGAGAATATATACTGCAATCGTCCTGCAATGTACTCACCTCTTCTAGCGGCATTTAACAGCGCGATGAATATTGTTTCATTTCTCATGACTGGCCTAACGTCAATAACTTCCAAACAATCTACAAACAAAGCAATGATGCAAGCATCTCATCTATTGTTTTATTTGCCAACGTTTCTTGAAATTCTACTTCGCTCTTCCGGAAAGAAAAAATTAAAAAGTGGAATATACTGCACGCTATTGTTTGTGGAAATACTGCAGGCATACCATATATCAAGGAAAAGATCACTGCTGTTCCCTAAGAATGCTGTCTTTGGAATTTTATTCAATATCTAATTTATTTCACTCTCATTAAATTTCAGCAGAAAGCACTAAGTTATATGAAAAGATCGTTGTGTGTTTGTAAGCAAAAATATGTTTCTGCGTTCACCTACACTCTTTTGTGTTCTTTACGCTGTTCTGCTATAAAAGTGTAATGTAAACCAACGAGGCTTTCTTTTTCATTCGTAGGTGGTTCCCCTTCAAAGATGACTCCGACAAGTACAACCCTTCTATATACAACCTTCAAACACTCTCAGCAAAGAAAACTATAAATATCCTCAGAATGAGAAGTGTGTTGTTTCATTTTCTTTTTTTTTCTCCTTTTTTCAACTTAAATAGAGCTCATTTTTGGCTTTTTTTCGATTAATCAACAAAACGAATCAAAAAAAAAATGAAAGGGATGAAGTAGCTATCGCAATAAGAAGGCTGATTAACGTGCTAAATGAAATGCAAAATTATGATGAAGGTGGACAGGTAAAATAATAAAATAGGTATCTTTATCTGGTTATGTTCTTTTTGCAGGTAACAAACATTCCGGCTAGCAACATCAATGAGGGCATCAATGGAGGTTCGTTCCATATACTTCGAGTGGACAACTTTGTTGGATTTGCTATTGAACTAACGAAAAAAAAAGTTTACCTTACGAGGCTTACACCTCAATCTCCTCTCCTTCTTTTGATTGGAAATGAAATCGTTGAGTGGGTTTATTCCTTCACTTTTTTTTTGAAACAAGATCTTCGTTATTATTCGACTTTCAACTGCGTTCTCATCCCGCTGACTTATTTTAGATGTAACCTGAGTCGTTAATTGTGTGGTTGAATTAAATATTGTTGACATACTTTTTGAGATCTAGCTCACATTTGAACCGGATCTCTTCATTAATACTTTGGCTTCTTTTAGTTCAGTTCTTTGAGTTGCCGTTTTCTTTATCCTCTACGGGAATATGACTTTACTAGGCTTACTGAGGTCACCACATTGAGTTGTGTTCCATTGGCAAGTATATCTTCGATTTGAACTGAACAGATCAAAGATCTGACAAAGGTCATGTCACTGAAGTGTTCCATTGGTGCAACAAGCCGCAACAATGAACTTTGCTAATGTCAAGAGATATTATTTTCCAGCGACTGTATAAATCTGGTGAGGTATTTGGGATGCAACTCTTAGTAAGTTTGAGTAGAGCAGAAATATGTTTAGAGGTACAAGGTTCTGCACTGAAGTTTTAAAAAGTTGGAGAAATTTTTCAGCGAAGAAATCTTTTGACGCAATTGAAACCTCAGGGAAAGTCTTGGAGGAGCTTTGAATATTTATGCTTAAAACAAAGCAAAAAATTGGGAATGAGATGCTACCTTCACCAGCTTTCCTCATCCGTTGCCCTTCTTTGCTGTCATATTTGATAGATATCAATATGTCACATAGAGAACACGATTGGAGTGGAAGTACCACTATTGCAACATGAAGTTGAGTGCAACGAAACATAAGTATTACTCATAACATTATGCGTTAAACATTCAGGCCAACATCAATGCCCTTATGGCAGTCCCGCACCACAACCACGAACTGATATTCATCGTTACATAATTCTCCTCTTCGAGCATCAGGGTCGTCGCGTACAAGTGCCTCAAGTCAAGTCGAGGGCTAAATTCAGTGTGAAGCAATTCATGGAGAAAAACAAACTTGGCAAGTCGTTCACTCATTCTAATAAGCAATTACCTTTCACAGACAATAAAATTGTTGTTTGCTGGTAGGATATTTTGGAAGCTAAAGAATAGATTCATCCTTATGGAGGGTCATGTTTCAAGAGAACCCTTCTAGGTAACATATATACGGTATATTTTCAGGTGATCCGATCGCCGGCAATTTCTTCCTCGCACAGCATGAAGGTTAAACGTGCTGATAGCTAGGTAGCCTCATTTCTTCTCATCTTTCTTTCATATGGCTTTATTTGTTGTATTTTATTCCTTATATACCTTCATATAAACAATTTTCGCCCAATTTTGCATTCGGTTGCGCATTTTGCAAAAATATTGCATTGAAGCAAATAAAGATGCATATTTATTTACTGTTATTGACTGGTCGGACATTCAAAAGACAGACCATTGAAACTTTTAAAAGGTGGAAACATGCATTCGATTTTCGGGTTCTTGTTTACTTTACACTCTGCAACATGTAGAAACCATCATCTATATAACGTTGTCACCATCACTATCGACACTTGCAGCTTAGAAAAGCAATAAATGTATCATTTTTAATTCTCGAAAAGAAAAATTAAAAGGTTATTTCTTCTTACATTCTCATGGAAGACAGGTCAGCGATGGCGCCACCATTTCCATGGCGATAAGCCTAAGTTTACTATCGATGAAAATGCTGAAAACATATGTGTTTCTAGGAGGAGGATGGTTGCGTTTTGCCAGATGGGACCTATTACCGCAGATCTTCGTTTTAAACTTGTAGAAAGAAAGGCGACCCTTTTATGTGAGGGCCATCAATGATATTACGTCGAAATTCCTTTAAAACGGTCGTTTCGTTTAGTGCGACACGTGTGCGGTAGTGCCTCAGGCATTATGCTCCTCAGACATCAAACAAAGCCATTTACCACTCGCGATTGTTTCCCTTTGGGAGCTTAAAATGGAGAATCACTGAAAGGCGTCACGAGGTTTGGTGAACATAACCAAAGAAATATTAAACGGGGAGAGGAAGGATATTTGTTATAACAGGAGTGTAACCACATAAATGTTTCCTCTGTGTTCAGCGAATTTATTTTACTAATCGTTCCACCAATCTTCTATAAAATTCAGTAATTGTTGAATATGATGAGGTTGAAGTATATGCTAGATGGTGGTGTAATTCCCTGTTTCATCAGAATTGCCATTACCAGGCATAGATGTGAAATGTTTAATCGCTCCCATGAATACCATGCATATACAGATATTATATATTTGCAACCCAGGTTGATATATCAGTAAACAACAGTAACCTCTCTTTGCAAATCCGCGGGTAAAAAGGAAATATATTTCTGAAGAACTAAAAGCTGCAACTGGTGGAGAGCTCCACTGTAGTAAACGCTGAAAGGCAAATTGTGATTTCTTGGCTGCATGTTATGTGTTCATTATTCAGTGAAAGTGGCTTCTCGATGATATCTTGCACAAGAATATTTCCCTCACCAAATATGCTCGTTTTTTGAAGGTGCTCTTTCTCGCTTCCCTTAATGGCGTGGTGCTACAAAAGATACCTTGGTAGTGGGGAGCAAGAGGGAGGGGAAATATACACCGTATACGCCACGCTCCGCGTTGATGCATCAGTTTGAAAGAAGCTGCAAATGCTCAACAATGGAAAAATTTTCTTGCATTCCGTGGCGGTCGGCTTTCGTTTTACAGTGGTCGCAAAAAGAAAATATGTACTTCGGTAGTAGATTTATATGGTCGTTGGGCTAATCAAAATATGTGTGCGTTATTCAGTTTGTACTGCTTCTTGCAAGTAGGTTGCAAGCTCGGTTGGCAGGTAATCGGAAAACAAAAACGCATATTGTGCTACCCCTTATGGAGTGCTTTCCCGCTTGTTTTATTCAATAGGTATCTTTTGCGATAAATTTTTGTTTCGAAAGGCTAAAAAGAGAACTGGGATTTTTAATAAGCGGCCAGGTTCACGCAGTGACTCTTTATTTCTGCTAGTTTCTCGAATGAAAAAGTGCTTTTTTTTAAAAAAAAGAAATAAAATGGAAATGAAATTTCCCCCCAATGTTACCGGAATTGATCACTGATGGCAAAACAAATTCTAAATTTAGGTCAAGCCTAAGCCCATAATTTTAGACTTGCAATGAAACATGACACTTGCCATATTAGTTGGTAAGCAGCTAGTGTGCTGGCATTAATTGAGCGTGCAAAACTGTGACATGGAAGAGGAAAAATTCTTCATTTTTTTACAGATAAACACAAAGAGGCAGGCAAAACATGGCGCGGTTTCAACTTATTAGAGCGATGATGTTGAGCACTCACATAAAGAATATTAGAAATTGAAAAGTGGATTATAACAATAATATACAACATGCAATATTAGTTTGATTTACTTTACAAAATGCGATAGCATCGAATAGCCAATGGAAGGGAGATTTCCTCTCTGATGATAACCTCAATAATGGAATATTCTGCGATGATACCACAAACATTTCACAATAAACTTCTAAAGTAAATTCAGCCACATAATTGACGTACTCAATTGTTTTATTATAAATTACTGGTCTATCTTTTATGCCCATCTTGTTTTCAGCTTTGATATATTCCTTGTATAAGCGAAAAAATGTAATAAAATCGCCTCAAGCAAAATGCACTTGTGGACGCCCTCTCTTCCTCTCACCCTTATTCACCATAGAAATGGACAACTCTCTTTTATTCCCTTCTAAACATCGATCACATTCTTAGCCGCTTAGTGTCTCTTTATGATTAGTGGGTTTCATCTCATTTGGACGACACTATTGTTCCACCAGCATATATTTTCAAAGCAAAGGGATTGCAAAATTGGATATAGGAAGGATCCCATCGATTAACCAATCCAAATTGGGAGGCACATTCTTAAGGCATACTTAATTTGACTGCTACTGCGTTACAGCACCACTTTAGACTTCCTCGATGCTGCAGTTCATTCATCATCGGTAGAGGGTGTGTGAGGTTCGCAAAGACCACAAGATCGTTTGCAGAAAATCTTCATGAATTTGCTCTCGCTTTTGCATTCGCCAATTTTCGCCCAATAGCCACAGAATAGATTCTTATCGAGGCAACGCTGTCTGGATATTGGTCGAATAGTTGTTCGTGTCACTGAAAATGAGGCACTCTATTCTTTAGACTGCCATTATTAATTTATAATTCATATATGACTACTTGAAAGTGGGGAACGACAGTAGGGAAAGATATTAAAGGAAAGAATGCGGAAGATGTAGTCAGAACGGCGACTAACACGGAGGTCAGAGGACGCTTTAATAAGAAAAAGGTTTATATATGCGGAGAAATGTGTCGTAGTAATTCGAACATTAACAACAAACACATTGTAGCATACGTGGACATTAAGCGGAAAAGATCAACTGTGTGATAAGATTATCCTTCGTTCTCAAATGCTATTAAATTGAGCTTATTGAAGAGTACTACTTATTTCCGGCGTCTTTGATAAGCTGGAAAGCGGTAGGTAAAACTGGTCCTAAAGCAATGTCTGAAACATGAAACAGGAAACAGTGAATGATCACATTCGACACTGTTGCAAAGTCGGGTCAACAGCTGTTATTCCAGATTAACAACAATTGAGAGGGCAATCTTACAAGAACGGATTGGATCAGAAAAAATTTTCTCAACGGACTCAATTCAATGGACATTACAATGATCATCTCTTTTCTTCTCAGCAACAAAGAAAAAAGCTTCATCTCTCTTCTTAATAACTATCTTAGCACCATATAACCCAGCTAAACTTGAGTAAATGAACGACATATAAGCGCCATCATACCCTGTTGAATCAGTTGTGTAGTACTGAAGAGTGACCTCCTTATTACCAAATAATTTAAACATGAACTGTTGCCTGTAACATGATGCGAACTCTTTTCCCATTTGGTGGATAACGCACGAAAGGGTAACTTCGAAATTACATCGAAGGGACTATAACTCGATGGTGAGTCGATCAAAGACCCTAACGAAGTGGACAGACTCTGACAAGAAGGTTGGGGAATGAGAATTAGGCGAATTCAAAACCTCAAATTCGAGAAAAGATACAATGAGGGCCGCATCAATAAGTGCAAACAAACCAAGCTCAACACTGCACATTCCACAAGCCTTCCGGCAGTAATGCGCCATATATTTGCGTGAATGTTCGCAGTGACCAAGTTGCTCCCATATTTCGCAATGGGCGTTGAGATCTTCGCAGACTGAAATGAGCACACATGAAACATCGCTCGCTAAGATGAAAAAACAAAGGCAATCTTTCAATAGTTTGACCTATTGGAACTAAAGTGAAAACAAATTGAACTTTTGAATATATTTAATTTTTTTTTCAGCAATTTATGGCGTACAATTCTAAAAATTTTATGGCTGTGTACTCTTTGTACGACTTATCCTTTAGGTTGTCTTACCTTTAGGTTGAGTTGTCTCTGGGTCAGGTGTTGTGCCTGATGTTGAAGTTCTACCAGTAACTGTGCTCATTGTGGTGGTACTCGTTGTCGCTTTCTCGGTTGACATCGTTGTTGTTTGAGTGGAAGTGATTGTCTGGCTGCTTCGTTGTGTTGTTGTTGTGAGTGCGTTCCTAGTGGTGCTAGTTGAAAATTCGTTGCAGTGATAAAGTTTATTTATTTTCTGAGCGTCAACAACACTTAGCTTATAGCGCTGTCCAATTTGAGCCATTCCATCCTGTAATTGTTCATAGTAGAGCATCCCAAATCGAGGTTACCAATTCTAATCACCATATGCCAATGAGTTACTGATGGCAAAAGAAATAGCGGAAATGATCCGTTGGCATTGCAAAATAATAACAAAAGAATTAAAGCAAATTTTTGAAAAACTACACTGTTATGTCTTCACTCACGATTGATCTCTATCATTAAATTAGAAATGAACTCACTCTCGGCACTATAGTTGGTTTGCCATTTTTTGAGAAGGCGAGTTTATGATAGTGCATCACTGAGTCATAGTCATACGGCATATCGAGTGGATCAATAATTTTCCTCGGATATTTCTCAAAATTCCTCAACATTCCTGCAATAACGTTTTTCATCGAATATGCGAATGAAACAATAATTCTCCTTGATGTCCAAAAGAAATGTTAATTTATCTTAATATCCAAGATTGCGCATTTACTAATCGATTTTGTTGAAGGCAATGGTGGATTTACTTTGTTTCTGAAAGTTCAGCACTGAATCCTCCCATATCAAGTTCAAGTGTTTAATCCAAAATAAAAATCAGGTATGTACAATTAGGTAGGAATGACAGTAATCCTGATAGCATTTTTACAGTATTTTATTCATTAACCAAAAATCAAATGTGACTTTGATTCACAAACGAATCATGAGTTTTAAAATAAATACGGTATATTATAGTTCTATTTAAATTATAAAAATTTGTCGCCTTCCTCAGAAATATTCAAAATATCACAAAGTTAATAAATATGGATGGTTATGCAGTTACTCACTCGTTTATTATTTCATA
Source organism: Baylisascaris schroederi (assembly GCA_006503575.1). NCBI lineage: Eukaryota > Metazoa > Nematoda > Chromadorea > Rhabditida > Ascarididae > Baylisascaris > Baylisascaris schroederi. The sequence continues at coordinate 74,644 of QEWY01001593.1, forward strand.
TGTTAATTGTTAATAAACGGCTTACCCGGTCGGATATTTTCCTCTCTGATTTCAACAAAGTCATCACGATCAGTACGTGAATGCTCATGGAAGAAGCCAAGTGCATGCATGAGCTCATGAGCAATAATCCCCTTCGTGAAGCATTTACCAGTTTCTAGCGAGACAGTCTGGTTGCCTCCAGAACGGCCAACATACGATGAACAACTGAAACCAACGATGAAGACGTAGCTCGACATCATCGAACGCAGCTCGAGACAAAACTTTCGGCTTTTCAACTGATTTTGAGTGAAAGTACTAAGGAATTTATTGTGGAAGATTGATGTTTAATCCTTAATTCGACATGAGTGAAGTGGAACTGAGAATATCGCTCAATCTGCAATATTGTTGCACGCAAATTCACAATTCTGACTTCAAGAAGTCCTTCTGAATGGCACTTATACTATTAAAAACCAGAAATCGACCATAACAGGTATTTACAGATAAAGCTATCTTATGAAGCATTCGATTAGGCTCATCGATCATTTCAGTTAAGACGACCTCCTTATTGAGGTAATATTGAGCGTTTGCTTTTTCTACAAAGTTAACTAGATTAATAGCATTCCCAAGGCAGTACTGAAGTATTCATTCAATATTTACTATTTATAGCCATTCTAGAGATTCTTTTCCACTGAACCGTTCTCAAAATTGAAATTATTTTATTTTGTTTCCTTCAAAGAATTGATTTTCCACTTTCAAATGTTGCAATTTTTAAATACTTTTGCAATGAGAAGAAGCATCAGCAAAAATTGCAAATTGCAAACTTACTAACCCGAATGCAGTATTCGTCTTTATATAAACATAATCGTAATGATGGGTTGATTTCGGTACAAATCGAATGCATGTCTTTTGTTTATATTCATCGAATGCTTGTGCGATTGCTGCTCGTTCTCTAGAATATTCAATAAAATTAAAGAAAACATTGACAATATCCAATAAAGTGATAAATTTGCTTCTTTAACGTGTAATATTTTATTACCTTTCATTACGATTTAATACTTCAAATCAAGCTTGAGTTCATCTCAATTTAGTGTTTTTTTATTCATCCTCAATCACTTTACTCATCATCTAATGGATACAATTTTTAGAAGTATATTCATTGTTCATAAGTTTTTAACCTTTACTATTGTCGCGAATCGTGAGCACATGCGCGATCGCGAATGCTGTCATGATGACTCGCTGGTGCCGTTGAATAGCGAAGGGCCGTTGAATAGCAAAAGACGGTTGAATAGCAGAGGGCAAAAAGCGTCGCCAGCTAAAATGGACAGCTGGTGCACCCGCACCAGAAACGAAGCAAAGCTCAAAGGAAATAGGACTCAAAAAAGGAGGCGAAATAAAGGAAAAGAGCTGAATCGGAAAACGTCAACGAAATCGAAGGCGGAGATGAGCAAGGGATATAAGCAGCCGGAACTCAATTTCGTCTTTCGCGTGCTAACTAGAGACCACTAAGTGGTCTATGTACAATTACGGCAAACCGATTTCGCTTCGAGGCTTCGCTCTTCTCTCGGTTCGCTTCCTCTACACGCCGTTATACCGCCCGTTTGCTGTCCCCAGTGAGCTGCTCCCGCTTCACCGTTGCAACTGCTGAACGTAAGTGCCTTACCCAGTTTCAAAGGACCCAAGCATTTCTCGTTCAGTACACCCGGTTTCGATCACCGGCTGAGTCCCCATGTACTGAACGAGAAATGCTTGGGTCCTTTGAAACTGGGTAAGGCACTTACGTTCAGCAGTTGCAACGGTGAAGCGGGAGCAGCTCACTGGGGACAGCAAACGGGCGGTATAACGGCGTGTAGAGGAAGCGAACCGAGAGAAGAGCGAAGCCTCGAAGCGAAATCGGTTTGCCGTAATTGTACATAGACCACTTAGTGGTCTCTATTTAGCTGCTTATATCCCCTTGCTCATCTCCGCCTTCGATTTCGTTGACGTTTTCCGATTCAGCTCTTTTCCTTTATTTCGCCTCCTTTTTTGAGTCCTATTTCCTTTGAGCTTTGTTTCGTTTCTGGTGCAGGTGCACCAGCTGTCCATTTTAGCTGGCGCCGCTTTTTGCCCTTTGCTATTCAACCATCCTTTGCTATTCAACGGCGCCAGCGAGTCATCATGACGGCATTCGCGATCGCGCATGTACTCGCGATTCGCGATAACTATATATAATCAGACAGTTGATATACTAAAGCAATTTGTTCAGCTCTCATTCTAGCACAATTAATACGAATTATTTTATACCACTTTCTTCAGATCAGATTTCGGCGACATCGGAATCTTAAATCCAAAATCTTTTTTCAGCGCTTACGAGGTTTATTTCATTCGTTGCACGAAATGCTCTCATTATTATTCCATCGTTAGAGTTATTTCATGCTTTTTTGAATAAAGTATCCGTAAAAATGTGCACTCTAAGTGAAATAAAAAGAGGGAAACCAACTCGGAGGTCAAACGCTCTTCGAGTACATATGGTATTACTCCATCTGGCCACAACTTGTCTGGGTATGTTGCCAAGTTCAGTGAACTGTGGTACTGAAAATATTCCAGATTTCTCGATGAGGAGCCTGATCGGAATTCACCACAAACCGATGATCTACTCTTTTTATGCCATAAAAGGGAGAACTAAAACCGATTACCTAGCATTGCTTTCGTTGCTAGTTCCAAGAATTCACTGAGTAGCCACTGGTCACCAATGGCCAGTAAAAATTTCGCTCAAAGGTCAATGGTTTCTTGGGAACCATGAAAATATCTTCTGACCATCGCCCAAAAAGAAATTCGATCCTACTTCTCGCTTTTATCGGTGGTGTCTATATCGTTAACCACGAAAGACTGCCAAGTAATCTCATAAAAGCAGCACATAAACAATTAATACATTAAGTGTTTTGTGAATTTCATTAATTGGTGCAACTCTCCGCGTCTTTTTACACAATACGGTAACCAATATGATATAATACCGTAACCGATATGAGACATATTTCTAGATGTTCCACTTGATTTTAAAGATCTGCTCGAGCCAATACCTGAGAGGCACCTGGCTAGGATTTTAAGTAATACCGGTAGCCTGAAGATATCGCCAAACAAGCCATCCAAGTGATCATGCATGAATGCCATTTCGGCGTTCTGGATGCCTTCAATGTCACCCTCGAAAAGTTGTGCATTCTGGATTGCATCGATTTCCTCATCGGTTGGCCTTTTCACTGTAATATGAGGCTAGTGGGTTTTAACCATATTAATTGGCATTCATAATAACTGATGAAAACTTCATCATATAATATTGCAAGCGAATTCTTACATGTATCTATTTGTGGATATTGCTTTGTAGAGTTGTATGGATGGTGCGTGAGCATCTCTTTGTTGTTGTGAGTGGTCATTTCGCTTGTAGAAAGGTTTTGGCTGGTCGCACGACTCGAAAAGCCGAAACGTAAACACTTCGACGCACTAACCACAACCGGTTTAGAGAGGTTTTTCTTTAGGGCCCATCGATTGAAAACTGCTGTTCTCGAACTGAAGCACGAGCTCGATCTATCTGTACTTTTTGGCTTTTTGGCTATCGGATTTTTTGCACTCTGTGACAAAAAAACCTATGAATTTGACGACCCACTGAGTGACCACTTAGTATCCACTGCAGTAAAAATACGAGTAAAAAGAGATATTAAATAGTCGAGTAACGAACCTGGAGTTTTTGCCGCTAACATAAAGTCTTCAGGTGTCAAGTACTTGCGATTGTTTCCTGAAATCAGAAATTCTTTCGGACTTTTAAAGCGCTTATGCAAAGATATGGATGCATCACTTTACAAAGTGGTTAGGATTCTCTTCCACATATACCATCAGATAGCTAAAATAAGGAAATCGCTTTTGCGAAATGCAATGCAATTATTTCTGGAATTTTTGGAACACACCCATTTCCTCCATGGTCCCATATAAGTTATAAACATTCCAAAAACCGATTCGAAATACCGCTTCATAATCTCTTTCCTCTTTGATAGCGAATATCGGGTGCAAGCGAAGGTGGGGTGAAAGGGGGAGGGAGGTGAATCGGCAACGGAAGCTGTCAAGATTGGTCCGAGGAATGGATCCAGATTAGGGCACGATTATCACCGTAGCGAGATATTTTGCTGTTGTGTTATGCAACTCTCATCTAAAGGAAACAAATACTATGAAACATTACATACATAGCGCATTGGGCGAGTGATTGAACACAATACCTGCCATTTATGGCTTTCAGTTCTGATCTTTGGATTCCAGCAAAGGTGAAGTATAACCTAGTGTGAGATTGCATTCCCCTTAGCAGACGTTTTATTACTAAAAGATATTATTAGATTGTTTGATATTGTTTAATCGTATATGTGAAACTAGTAAGATGCAGCTTAATATACGTATGAGAGTGATGATTTCGGAGCTAATGTTTATAAAGCAGTACAATCTCTTCTATGGACAAAACATCAGGTACCATAAATTACGATCTTAAATACGACTTACCATGGAATGGAGAACTTTCGTAGCGACGTTTCTGTGTTACTGATTTGTCCACCAAACCTGCTATACCATCGGTTATGCCAAGTATTGATAGCAGCAGAGTGAAGAATGAAGCCAGAACCGTTGCCTGTATTGGCCTCATGATGGATTCTAACGTTGAAGAAAGTGTATGGCCACTCAAATAAGTTATACAGCAGGCTGACCAAGTATACGGCTGGTTGGTCAATTGTGTTTGTTCCTCACGAATGCTGAATTGAGGTGAACGCCGAAGCTGGCAGAATGACCAACCGAACAAGAGGTGGCAGTGGTCAGTGGACAGCGGCAAAGTCTCTCATATATGCACGAGTGAATGCCTGACCGGCTACTCAGAGCACTGCGCCCGGCTGCAGCCACTTTTTCTTTTTGCTCAAGTTAAATTCTACCTCACAACTAGACTCCACTCGACTGGCCACTCTTCTTGTCCGTTTGCGATGACCCAACGATGGAAGAGTGTTGAGCTCACATTTCGGAGCTAATGTTTATAAAGCAGTACAATCTCTTCTATGGACAAAACATCAGGTACCATAAATTACGATCTTAAATACGACTTACCATGGAATGGAGAACTTTCGTAGCGACGTTTCTGTGTTACTGATTTGTCCACCAAACCTGCTATACCATCGGTTATGCCAAGTATTGATAGCAGCAGAGTGAAGAATGAAGCCAGAACCGTTGCCTGTATTGGCCTCATGATGGATTCTAACGTTGAAGAAAGTGTATGGCCACTCAAATAAGTTATACAGCAGGCTGACCAAGTATACGGCTGGTTGGTCAATTGTGTTTGTTCCTCACGAATGCTGAATTGAGGTGAACGCCGAAGCTGGCAGAATGACCAACCGAACAAGAGGTGGCAGTGGTCAGTGGACAGCGGCAAAGTCTCTCATATATGCACGAGTGAATGCCTGACCGGCTACTCAGAGCACTGCGCCCGGCTGCAGCCACTTTTTCTTTTTGCTCAAGTTAAATTCTACCTCACAACTAGACTCCACTCGACTGGCCACTCTTCTTGTCCGTTTGCGATGACCCAACGATGGAAGAGTGTTGAGCTCACACCAATGTGTCCTCTTGCAGTAATATGCGGTCCATAACTGATCGCTGCATTTTTAAGTACATTGCCGACGGTTTCGATTATTGCGCCGATCCAAAATTTCTCTAATGCTCGAACCTAGCTCTGCCTGTTACCAACACGACTCTCTGATATCAGCGGGTTCAAGGTTTAACTTTCAACTATTTTATAGCTGTACGGTGAACAAAGTTATAGAATGACTTATCCCATCATCTTGTCCGATATCATATACCAATTCTGGCATTCAAATATTTATGGTTGTGTAATAAATATGATATATACGGATTCCAAAGAATTCAAGAATTCTCTTTCCGTTTCATTAGAGAGATTGTATATGGGAAGAGGGTAAGTTTTCGTTTTATAAATGGCAATTTTGGCATTGAATAAGCAAAACTACTCACAATAATATCTCACACCATGTTGCAACTAATCAAATATTAAATATCCTAGAATTAGCACTGCAATTTCACGTATTTGTGTCATATGGGACACAATTCCATCATGCATTTATACATCAACTCATAGCCAGCATTTCCGCTTTTTGCAATGAAACTTCAGTTTGTTGTGCTGCAAGCATAAAATTGCAATATGACATCATAGGACTTGCGTTCGAATGCGCTCTGTTTGCACAACACAACTCAACTCACAATGTGGAATCTTTTAGATGTACATTATAAATCGTGCATTAAATCCACAAATATTTCTGAGGCATTATACAGTGAGTAAGTGAACGATCCCATCGCATCGGAAGCTTTTGTATTGCCGAGATATTCACACCACACCTGTACCAACAATCTTCAACTTACTCAATTGTGCTTCCATTTGTTTGCTGATGCAGCAAGACAACAATAACACAACAACATTGCAATAGCAAATACTTTATGCAAAGGATTAGAAGACCGTTCAATGCAAAACACTTAAGTGGATTGCACGCAATTCAACGAAATCGCTAATTTGTTTTCATAAAAAGCTCACCTCTATCTACTTTAAAGTGACACCTGTGTCACATACACACTTTTTTCAACAATAAAAAACTCATTAAACTATAGCAAATCGAAGCCATCGAGACTAAGTTGCCAATTTTTCGAAAAAAAACGAATCAAAAACTTTTAAACTCTTCCTTGCGGATGAGATAATTCTTTTGAGAGTTGGAAGTTTATTTCGCCATAAACGTTTCAATCACACTTGCGCATCACATAATCCACAACATTATTTTCTTTTGTCATTCCATTAAAGGTTTACGAGAGTGCTTTAGCAATTTATCTCATTTCTGGATTGCGAATTCCGCCTACGAGAAGATAGCATCTGATGTGGGATGTTCTTTAAAGTGTTCACCTATATTTCGCATACGACAATCTAAAAACAATAGATGAACAATGTGAAAGTGATGTGATATCGACAATGCGCTTAGTGCCTATTGTGCAACACTTAAGAGGATTTAGCGATCGTTTTAGTTCATCGCATTTGCCGAAAAATTAGCAAATCACGCAACTGAAAAATGCATATTTCTGATTTCGGTTTATACCAATGAAAATTTTGTATCACTTTACAATTGGGATAATATTGCTATTTTAGAGAGGAGAATATCGACTTTGAATTGCTAAATGATCTTGCGTTAAGTTTTACCAAATGAGTCATGCCACTCTCAAAAAGGCAATCTGCAATAGCTATCTCACCTGCAATCTTAAAAATATAAATCCAACTTATGTATTTCTAAGCTAGCACAACAAATCAAACGGCACTGTAATCCTAACAAAAATTCAACTCGACCTGCATCGAGTCTGCTAAAAATATCGACTCCTCTTCTATTAATTTCTTGTTTGATTCATATTCAATAAAAATGCATTCTATTAAAATTGAAATATTTGCATAAAACAGTCATTGTCATTGCCTTAACTCAATAGAACGATTTCCGATTATGGATAGCATATCAATTTATGCATAATTCATAAGGATTTATGCTATTGCTTCAAACACAAGAAAAGATGAGGATGAACAAATGCCTACGATGATAGCAACTAGCAAAACGAAAATAAACAGTGAGTTGAATAATGCATCATGAGAAGCGTTTTCTCAACATAGAAATGAAAAAACAATTAGAGAAGCATGAAATCAATATCGATGAAACGATGCATACATAAGACACGAATGATAATCACGTGTACCGAAACCATCGAAAACACTGCTACACAATTGCAGATTTCTGAGTTTACATCATTGTATAACTTTTTATTTGCGTTTCCCTAATAACAGTGAATCGCATAGAATAAGAGAGATAAATAGAGCGAAATAAGAGATGGAAACAAAACCCTCGCAGTGCAATATACACTTCTAAACCCTCCCTCCCCCCCCCCCCCCCCCNCCCCCCTCCAAAACTTTCTAACAACAAAACAACGACAGCGGCAAAATATTTCAATAGTCTTCAACAAGTATGAAAAATATATTAAACTGATTTCAGTTAAACAGAACGGCAGCTGTAACATTCTATTCAAGCAATATCATAGCCTTAATTATAGAAGTTGGTTGCCGGCTACATATGGCGTTACAGCCAAATAATTCTGCATATTCACGATGAAAAAACGTTTCGAACAAAATCATTTATATGTGAAAATTATCTTCCAGGTCAGATTCAAGGATAATGGGGATTCTGAACCTCACCATCCATCCCTCTTCTACCAGCCACTTTGTTACCCGTTCGGTGTATGTAAGACAAATGAATTTATGAAAGACCAATATTGAGGTCATGCGTGTCTGAGAGGAGGTGCGACGAGTATGATAGCATCGCCGCGCACGAATAGCATTGGGATATGCCGTTTAGTCTGCTTGTGCATTTCCTCGAAATTTTCTTCATCCAACTCGACCGTGGTGACTGTCTCCTCAACTTGAGAGAGAATCATATTTAAGTGCTGATCGAATGCGTGAAGCCGACCTCGAACCTGCATCAACATTTTATTCTCATAGAGCTTATCACTGGTGCAACTTGGAATCATTCGGTATTGGCAGCCAGAAGTCAGAGTAGGAAGGAGGAGAGGTTAATAAAAGGAAATGGAGGTTTAAATGGAGGAAATGGAGGTTTCTTTAGTAAACTTTTTAAACTAAAATAGGAGAAATTCTTCCCAAGGTCACCCACACAGAACGGTGTCCAAGATGCCTTTGTTCCAATGGCGCTCTCTACTGACGGTCCAGACATGCTGCATATTCAACACTTCGTTAACGTATTCGATTAACCCATTTGTAAAGCGAATAAATTATCACTTATTGATCTATCAATCAGAGTAGAAATTTAAATTTACCATCGAAAGCTAAAAGTCGCTGCAGAAAATAAGTCAGTTCATTTTTAGAGAAAATTGCTTCAGTTTGCCACGTTTTAATGTTTAATATATAAGAGAATCGACATACGTGAAGATCGAAAAATAAACATGTTTAAATTCGGAAAAAACTTTCAATCCCCTCTTTCGTTGCCGTAGATGTCACACCAATTCATTGCTTTATCAAAAACTCATCGAACAGTCTACATCTAGAAACAATGGAAGCGTTTCAATTAGCTGACAAATTCTTTTTTACACAAAAAATCTCTCCCTCTCAAAACGAAAGAAACAAAAAACAGCAGCCAGACAAGCATGAAACTGCAAATGAAAGATGTTGTATCGGCGTGCGACATGAAAAAAGAATCTAACAGATGGTGTGTCCGAATGTGATCTGCGAAGATCGTTTCAACTCAGCATTTTAAAGATCGCAACATTCTTCAACGCTTACAAGCGAACAATGGCAATGAGGCAGTAAAGAAGATCTAACAAATAATCAAACCTCACGGTCGTTTCGCATCTTCACATAAATACGCTCGTCGAGACTTAGCCTTATAAGATCCAACGGTTCCTCAACATTCGATGTGATTGCCTAAAACCACCGCACTATTCATATCGCTCTCACCCAATTGTCGCTTTTGATTCAGCCAAAACGACAACTATATAACATTCGTTGCCTGTTAGTTCTATACATAAAACATGTTAAATAGCAATTTAAAATATACACACGTCTGTCTGATCCCATATTCAACTGCATCATTGAGCTACAGAATGAAAATTATCATGCAAGGATCTTCCATATGGCTTCACAAAAATTGGACATAATCACTGGTGTATTTAAGACACAATATTACCGGAACTGGTGCTTGCTGTTGTTCAGTTGCCATTTGCACGACGTTGAATTAACACAATTCGATATGATTCTCCAATGCGATGCAGATCACAAATTGATCTTAAATAGAACATTTCTTTGTCAACAAAGAACTCATATTTTTTGCAAGAACGATATCAACTCAACAAAGAAATAAAATCTACATCCTTTCAAAAACAATGAAAATACGTTCCGTATATTAAAAAAGTAATCAACGCTGAGTGCTGCTATATGAATAGCTCTGAAAATGCCTATGCAACAATAGAGAAGCTAAACTATGCAGCAACAGCAATGCAATCCCTTGACTTATAATGCTTGCAAATAAAGATACAAGCCTAGTAGTGAACGAAGAAAATCATAAACTCATAACGAAGTCACCAAATTAAAGCACCAAGAAGTGAAGTCCTTTTCGACTAAACAATATCTCAACCAAGAGCATTATTACACCGGAACTGCTATATTACGTATACATATAAGCAAACTACATTCCCCTTTTTATAAAACTGCCTGCAAGAAAAACGATCGAATTCTCGAATTTAGTGAAGAATATGCTCGCAAATGGCATCATAAAATATCTGGAGAAATCAGACTGTGCAAACCTTATCCTGAAAAGAGTTATCCTTTATTTCCCTGAATCAAAATACAAAAAAAGCTTTTTACAAAACCCGTTAGCTAACTTTGAACTATATCGCTACCAACAAATTTGTTTCGGAAACAATTCTTTTTGAAATAGTAGATAAAATTGGCGAACTCGCATTTCATGGTAGGAGCTCTAGATTCCCATCTAACACTTAATGTCTCCAACCCCCCCCCCCCAAATAGCAACGAAGCATTTTCAGACTCGCCAAACCAAAAGCCTCAAAGAACGACATATTTCGCAGTGAAATTTAAATCAATAAAGGAAATAAATTAAGCAGAACAAGAGATAAAAGGTATGAGCGAATCAAACGCCAACCCAACACGCATAACGACGATGTATTTCCTCAATGCTTTATTTGAACAGCAAAAAAAAAAAGAAAAAAGAATCAATAAAGAGAAGATATTTGCAAAGTGAACCACGCAAATAACGCATTGGAATAGTAATCGCAGAAGGGAGATTATATCAGTACAATTGTGAATAAGTACTTAGCATAAAGTCGTGAATAGATGATACCTAAAAAGTTATAAAGTTCTGACTTAGAAATGAGAAAGCTCCACTGGGAAGAGTCTCTATTTCAAGTTATACGGTAACAAATTACCACTTCAACAAAAATATCGATGATAAAAGGGAAAGAGAACAATCCACATGCACTTTGCATTAAATCCATGCTTTAGCATGGAAAGAAAAGTGCGAAACACATCCCCAATTATTCTTTAATGTCTTCAAAAAAAATTCAAATCTTAAAGCTTTACCTAAACTACACAAACTAAATCAAAGAAATACAAGAGAAATTCATTCTTTCTCATAAAGAATCGCGAAAGTATGGAGGAATACTGTTGCCATTTCCGCCGATCGATTCAGTTATATTCATTACTCCGCCTGAATCATCTAATATTCTTGCTATATATAGCAGACATTTTATAGTAATCCCTTATTTAGTGAATACTTCATTCACGATCAATGCGGAACAAGCGAAAAGCATAAAAAATTGCTGTATACGATGGCATTGCATCGTTTTGACAGCAAGCAAAACAAACATTCCCCAATCAACGGTTCTTAACTCTCGAGAGAGCCACAAAATGAGTGTGAGTCTCAGGACAGAGGAACCCCACTGGACCCACTTCGCAATCAGCACAAACCAAATACTTAACACCGTCGCTCGCATTCGTGAAACCAATATTCTCGAAATCAAACGCTCCCTTCACTGACCACCTAAAAATGCACTTAAATGAAACATTGGAAACACCTATCGATATCGATCACTCCACTGGAAATATTTAGAGATCGAGGAAGGGTGGATAAAAAGGAGGCGATAATCTCTTGAATAAACTGAGATACCACTTTAGACGCCTTCTTCGACTCACAGAATACTTTCATCTCTATAAAGTAAGTATGACAACAGCATGAACCTTTGCAAGGACAGCTCACCTGCACATTTCCCTTCCCGAATGAGCAGTTCTCAAAATACAGTCTTATTAACTTGGTATTCAGGTCAATTTTAGATGTATACAACATTTTCAGATATTGTTTCTTAAACAGAAATGACAGCAATCCACATCAATTCAACTAAACAAGTGAAATACGATGAATATCATTGCTCTGAATACAATTTGTGCAAAACCAAGGAAAAAGCTTATTGCTGTAATACAATAATAAAGGTTTCATGTTATTCGAAGTTTTGCGATGCGATAAAGAAATGCCCATATTTTTGCAGTAAAACGAAAAAAAAGATTAAATGCTGTTATCGTTGTCAGTTGAATTACATATTCTTCAATTCAATACCAGAAGCTTTGAAAAAAAAACAAAAGAAAAACGAACAAATCAATACGTACTAAATAAAGTTCTAAAAAACAACAAAAATAAGTGTGACGCCCACTTGAGATTACAAACATTTCTCCACCTCTATTGAGCTTGGACTCAGGATCTAAGACAAAGTGCATCCCCATATTTTGGCAAAAAAAGTTATTAAATCAAATATTAAGCAACAAATTATGGTGCTTGTCCACAGTCGCGGATTAAGCTCATGAAGTTCAACTGCGGCACATTCTCAGCCGCTGTCTCCGGCAGATCGTTTCTCATAAGGTTTCAGCAAAATGCCTGTAAACCTCTGACTAGAAGATTCTTGTTGAAGCGTTAGAAGCCCCTCTTTTTAAACAAAGACGTACATGTGAAACTCTTTTTTGGAAGAATAAAGCTGAGCTGTTGGAAAGCACAAGAGAAGTCAAAAAATATGCAAGCTATATACGGAATGCAGGAATGCCGAGAACAACCCTCACACATGCACATCACAGCCTGAGACTTGAGTAAAGTGAAGTTCACTATCGACTATATATGACAGCAGAAAGGAGAAGATGAGCACATCCCGAGTCTTATGGACGTGTTTTACTTTCCTAGTTTTCAGACATTCCGCAGAGTGTTATCTAAGAGCTGCTATAGAGATCTTCAATATAAAAAGCCAGTTGTCTTTCACTGTTGTTAATATGTGAGAACAGCAATGCTACAAGGAGCCGACTACCACTTCGAGTGGATCACTGTTAGGGACAATCAGCTCACTTAAAACTGATCGAGTGTATGTCTGACTGCGCTGATAGAGAGCATGTCTGGCTATCTCAACAGAAGAGGATATCTGGTTCTGCTGATAGACGGGAATGTTTGGCTACAATGAAAGAGAGATATCCGGTTGTGCTAGTAGAGGTGTATTACTGACTAATTACATAAAAGTTTTTCCTGAGGTATATTCTAACGTCAATCGATCCCTAGTGTGCTACTTCTACTTGAAAGAGCGGAAGGAAGAACAGTAAACTTTACGTGGACGGAAAATCCGCCGAAAATTCTGCTCCACTCTCGCCGCTCCCCCATTCCCTACCCCACCTATAAGCCCCATTTGCTGGTCACATAAAGAATGTTCCGCTTCCCTCCCTTACTCTAAGCAAACAGAACAAAACGAACCATTCAGTTAGGGTTTCCTTTTCGACGGTTGTCATATTCTTCTTTTGTCTGCAGAGTGGCAATTGAAAGGGTTTCTCAGTGACGTATTCAGCTGCTTTTGCTGCCAAGATCATACAACCACAAGTTGCGCATCGCACACTTAAAGCGTTACGATCATCGGTCACAAGATCAGCCTGCAGTTAGAAAATCGCCGAGTATTCAGCTGTCGAATTGGTGAGTGCCCGGAAGATGCTAGCCACTTTGCTCGTTTGAAAGCAATTTTGTTGCTACGATAAAGAGAGAACGAATGCTTTACTTGTATCGAAAAGAAGGAAAACAGGATGTAGAGGGGAAAGGAAGGGGGAAGTTGAGAGTAGCAGAAGAGGAAGCAGATCGCATCCGATCTCGAAAGCGAAACAACTGCTGAAGAACTGCCTTTTAGCACCTTCTGAAGGGGTCGAAAATGAGCTGTACTATGATAAATGACCTAGAAATATGTTAGCAAAACAATACAAAAAGTGTGCACTGTTGAGTGCTTTCCATGCCAACGGAACCTGTCTAAAGCAGTAATAATCGAACAAGCACTCACCCGTTCTCGGTTATTATCAGCTGGAGAATGAGCTTGTGCCATTCTTAAATGAAACAATAAGCGCGTCCTTTGCTGCAATTTGCTTTCTCAACGAAGCGATCTTCTCACGTTGTCGATCTTCGTTGCTGTAATTGATCGAATTCTTACTACCAGTCAATGGGACTGCACTTTGATGGATTATCCTCTAAGTAATTTTCGAGTCAGCCCTTAATGGGTCTGTTCTGTGATACATTTCGTTATTTACTTCATAGCGATAAGGGGACATCACGACTGAATGGCCGCATTAGATCTATAATGACATGATATCACCTCAAACTATTGAAGTACTAAAGGCAACGAAGCAATCAACACGGCTTCAGTAAGTGAACGATGACGGAAACTAAAAGGTTTATACAAACAATATCACACTGACTATTCACTTCACATGCTTCCCCAAACACTCTATATCTAGCATTTCACTCAACTCTACTTTGAATCGTTGCACAGCCAAATCCCTTAGCTAATTTATCCGATCTGTGTGCTTTTACATCAGAAACATTTAATCGAGTTTATTTTCAAGCAATTCTTGAAAACAGAATAAAAGTCAAAGATTCTAATATGGATTAAAAGGCATAATTTTGTTGAAGTGACTTTTTAATGTTCATCAACTCAACTGACCGCAATCTCCTTCAAGCAAAAGCGACTGACTCATTGTTCTAAAAGCTTTCATTTCATATGAATATTCGCTGAAGGATCGATGGGCTATTCCAAATTTTTGAAGAAACGAATGAAATAAAGATTACGTTGATATATCGGTGATCGAGTCGACTGATTCACGTAGTTGTTCGATTGCACTCTCAACTTGTCTCAATCTTAGAGCAATATCTGAACTGTTGCCTTTCTCAACACTAAAAAATAATAAACAAATATATAAATAATTCATAAAAATTATGCGCAAATGACAGATTGCACTCCGGTGAAGCAATTAACGAATGGCAAAGATGGAAAAAAGATAAGGTATTATGAAGAGAAAAACATACGACGAAATGAAGTTAGTGACGTAATTGTAGACACTGTTGACGTTCTTTATAGCTGAAGAGCCATCCACGCTGCTCATACCAACATCCAACGACTCCTTCCTGAGAAAGTAATAAAGGAACAATTAAACCATACATGACTGCAGCGATACCGTATCAACAACAATAGAAACCCATGCATTGCAAGTTGGCACACTTTGGTAGCTTTGGATCACAGATTCTTTACCGATGCCTCCCTAGCAAAAAAGAAGCAAAAAAAAAAACACGGTTCCCCTTCCCCGAAAGATGTAAGCATCCCAGTGGATTACTGCTATGCTCACTTCGACCTTCGGAAGCTGCATTTGGAAAAGAAGTCGTGGAACCCATTTCTATGCTACTAAAGTAATACTTCAAACTTTCATCTAACGAGTTTTTAAAAAGATAACGGGGCACTGAGACGTGAACTGGGAGGATCGGTTTTCTCTTAGGCGCTTTTTTGGTGGCAGAAAGTTTGCAGCCTGAGAGACAGCTATGCTCACTTCGACCTTCGGAAGCTGCATTTGGAAAAGAAGTCGTGGAACCCATTTCTATGCTACTAAAGTAATACTTCAAACTTTCATCTAACGAGTTTTTAAAAAGATAACGGGGCACTGAGACGTGAACTGGGAGGATCGGTTTTCTCTTAGGCGCTTTTTTGGTGGCAGAAAGTTTGCAGCCTGAGAGACCTCATCGCCATTTCTTCCTCACTTGCACCATCCCACTCTGAGTCTCAAAAAGGTCTGAGAGCATTGATGATGACGGACCAAATGAAAGTCGATTCTGATTTGCTTCGATTACAGTCGTAACTAATACTCCCCGCTATCATCATTTCTGAAGTGCATTCGATTTCGATTGACTTTTATTTGTGAGCCAAAGTTTTCTATCCATTAGCGACCGAAATAAATTTAGATTGGCTACAATATTATGCGACAACTTGTATCAGTCGAGCTGGGGGTCTAAAAGCATGATTGTAAATATCGATTCCAATAAACAAACCTGCAGCATTTACCAAAAAACCCCTCCGAACATGAAACATGTGGGAGCGTTCCGGTCCACACCTTCGGGATATGTACCATACAACCACAAGAGTTAAACTTTCCGAGTTTACAAACCTCATAGCACTTCCAGATGCGTTTCAACGAGAAAAAAATCCGCTGTGACATACTGCCTCTTTTGTTATTACAAATTTTTTGCTGAGGAAGGGATCATCTTTGCTCCACAAGTTTAGAACGGGATGCGTTCGAAATAAGGATGGTCAGGTGAGGACGGAAGATAGCAGTAAGATAGGAGTAAGGGCGTTTTCTAACGAGGAAGCGCCAAATTCTACCCTTTATGAAAGCTAGTTCCGCTTCCCTTCATCTGAAGTTCTTTCCCTTCAGTATCTTACAATCATTCCCTTCCTTCCTTTACAATTTTGTATGCCACCAAAAACTTTGAAAAATACTGAACAATATTGAGCATATAGACAATGACGTAATTGTAAGATGATTTAACACTTAGGCGCATTCTCAGAGGAAAAGATATAATAGACATATGTCACAAACATATGGAATGAAATCGAAAACGAGGCAGTGCATCGCAAATATTTTACTATTATTATTAGTATGCCAGTTGAAGTCAAATGCGAACAATAAAAATAGCAGCATTTAAAAAATTGAATTATTCAACAGGTGAAATGCCAATAAAATGATCAACGAAGGTGCGTAGACTTGTTGATGAAGGTAGTGGCAATAAGCCGCCTCTTTTTGGTTTAGTTTCAAGCAGTTCACTTCTGAAGCTGCACATGGCAACGAGTGGCGATTATATGCACTCCTCTCTTATCTTAATTCCCCTCCCCCTCGCTTCTATCTCAAATTAAAAAATATATAACATTAACCTTTGAAAAATTAATTCACGAAATGCATTTTTTTGAGTAACGAAAAGAAAATTCTTTCGAACAAAATAATTCAACAATCAAATTGTGAGAGAAATATAAAATGTTGAAAATAGAATACTAAATAGACAGCAAATATGAGAGAACCTTCAAGATATTATGCAATAGATGATAATAGCTCACAAATATTACAACTCTTCGATTGTTTATGAAAAGATTATGAAGGCAATTAGCCGATCACTTAACAACAAATAACTTTGCCCATCGATATGCGAATAAAAACTACTTCCGGCATATTCGCCGCAATAGTATATGAGCAGAAATAAAATGTGCAATTCAAACAAAAACAGACAGAAATCGTTATGTCGATCCGATGACATTAACATGAGATTGAGTCGATTTGCCGTATCATTACATAAATATAAACGCAATAAAGCTAAAATTTTCATTAGGCAACAATGGAGTATAAAATCATAAAATGAAAAAAAATGTGTGAAGACAATCAACGAGTCACATAATTTAACTCTTCTCTACTTAGAGTATAATTCTATCTACTTCTCTTAAATAATGAACAAATATACGGGTAAAGTAGCATTGTGATCTCGATCATCGGTATATATCGCATACGTTTTATTTTTGGGGATCATTATTACGATACGAATAACATAAAATGAAACAAAAAGCCGACTGGCAATAATCGAAGAAAGAGAAAATTGCTTAAATGGGATGCGATATACAATTGCAATCAAAGGCATATTTGAAATACTGCAAACAGTAATTTATGCTATCGAAAAAACTAGCAAAACACATCTCAAATAAAGAAACGGCACATATTTAAGAATTATTGAAATTGGTAAAATATGTTCCACTTTATATAAGGCAATCTGATATTTATAATCACCCAAAATAAACAATCTTTCAACAATTTTCACAGATTCCCTTAAATATAACTCCCTTTTGTGTTTAAGTTCTTTGAAAATTCATCAAAAACTTCATTATTATACGTCGGTCACCAATAATGCAAAAGAAGCACACTCCGTAGGATGAAATGCGAGAAGGAAGAGTCATGCGAAGTTACAGCACGACGACCACTTGGATGCAATGGTAGTGGTACTCTGCGAAGAGATTCTGAAGGCGTCTAACTGTGCGTCGATATGCGCACCCGCCTCATAATGCCTCTTGAGTTGTAGTGCAAGCTCAAGAAATGCATTCTCGACGTTCACGTTACCTCTTGCCGACGTTTCGACAAAGAAGCACATCCCCTGTGAATGAGCCAATTCATTGCCCTCCTCACTATCGACTACACGCTCGCTTTCGAGATCTGCTTTTGTAGCTGAAAAATGTGCAGCTTTTATGAGCTGTAGATAAACAGCAATCACTGCTAGAGTCCAGACGAATGTGGTTATGGTAGAATGTCATCACCATGCATATAGGCTATACCAATACTAATTGAGCGATATAGGTGCGACCCCCTTCTCTTTTTGGACCTCAATTTGGAGTGTCAATCACATAGACGCCCATGAATTCACACCACTCCTACAGAGATATTAGCTAAACACAGTCATGATCGACCATCGCAACAGTCCACCGCTGTTATACCTTAAAAACAGTGAGTGGACCATTAAAGACTTGAGCATTCATTCACAAAGAACATTTTCATTCGCACTTAGATGCAGAAATAATAATTCTGCGACAAAGAGGTCCGTCTGATGTCTCTTTCTTTCAATGGAAGACAATGCTTCATTCTCCATGGAAACACTTTATTGTTCCTTATAGATTATCGATCGTCACCTCTCTCTTTTCTGAATTCTCACTCAAATTTTAGGGGAATTATGCACACTTTCATAGAAATACTATGAAACTTTACATGAAACACAAATCTTAATATTGAATTGATACGACAGCCAAAGAAAAATAAAGACTTATTTCAATATCACCGATAACATTAGCAAACATTGAGTTAGAAAAACTGAAAGCTAAACCCTCATCCACTCGTGCTCTATCCAACCATCCTTCCATTTTAACTCTCTCCCCCTATGCCTCACCTAATCTTCCACGTTCTTTCAGAAGCAATCTTGAGGTCGACAACACACCTTCACACAAATAAGGAACTAAACGAAACGAACCGACAAGAACTTTGGCAACATTAGGTGCAGCAAACTTGGAGACGTCATCCAACCAACGTTGCAACGATTCAAACGACTGTCTGCATGTCATATCGTAGCAAAGAATTATTCCATTCGCCGATCTGAAACATCGACGCTTCATGATCAAGTTAATGAAAGATTAAAAACACCACGGCACTTACCTGTAATAACTCTGCGTGATCGTACGGAATCTTTCTTGTCCACCGGTGTCCCATATTTGCAGCTTCACTCGTTTACCTTCAATCACCAACGTTTTCATAGTGAAGTCGACGCCTATAGTAGTGCCTTGACGTTCGATAAACGTGCCGTTCTTAAACCTGCAATCTCTCCCAATACACCACTTAACTTTGCTTGCTTACATTTAGCAAACACCTACAACATCCTTTATGCAGGGCATTATGCTTTCTACTTAATCAGGGAAAGGGAATGCATCACATTTTACAAGTTTCCATCGAGAAGATAATGATCGCAACACGGACACTCATTAAAATTTTGAAGTGCAATGAGACACTCCCAAAACATCGCATAAAGCAATTTGACGATAAGGGGATAGATTCGAAATGGGGAGTGAGAGCTAGATTTCTCAAAGGAAGCGAAATTTCATTCATTCATAAGGGCTGTGACTGTAGATAGGGGCAGAATAGAGATTGGGGCCAAATACAAGTCAATAACCAAATATATATATATATATATATATATATATACCTATATAACCTAAATGCACACCTGTATACTTTAACGTAAAGACACATCTATATATAAAGAATAAAATAATAAAGAGAGCTTTAAATTAAAGACACCAAGTATGGAAAGACTGCGAACACCGTTAGCAAAAAAAGTATCCAATAATAATTAAGAATGCACATAGTGTGCCCTCATCGGCTCTCTCGCACAAACCTATCGATTTTGTGGGACCTCTTATAGTGTTGTTACTGAGGCTGCATCGCTTGCCGCAAATAGACGATAGAATTCAGTCGAAAAAACCCGATCCCCCGCCCCTCCTTGCCGATTCGTTTCATCGTGTCACCCGACTCCACCCACATTCACTTCATCATGATTTTGAAACTGTTATTGCAGAAACAGAAGGTCCATGCATCGTTTTACCCAATTAAGATGTGAGCGGACAGCAGAAACGTGGTGTCTTACCCATCTGTACGTCTTTTTTCCAGAAATCTTTCCACGAATCGAGAAAACGTTCGAGGGTTTCTGCTTATCACCATAGGACAAACCTCCGTTCCCTTCTTTAAAATCTAAAACATCATAACTCTAAAAAATGTTAACCCACTTTTGATGTCCCCCCTTCCCTCCTAAAAACTCTTTTCATCTTTGCTCTCTTGCATCCCTCACCTCCAATCGTCTGTCCCATCAAACCCCATGGTCAACCTCTCTATTGAGCAAATTACAACTGGACCTGAAGATAAAAACCTAAAGTAGAAAGTGCTGAACTAAAAACATGTAACCTCATGCATCACAACATCCTTGGCATATGCAGGACCGCACTCAACCATTTTTCCGCTCGGATCAATGACTATATGACTTTACCACTTTCTAGTATGGCCGCGTCTCTTTGGTGACAATTTGATTCGAAGCATCGATTAGTAAGAGGCATGCGAATGGATCGACAACCTTGTACACAATCAATGGGTCATGGGGTGAATCCCCAAATTAGATTTTATTATAAATAAACACTGGCACATATCCTGTAAAGAGCAAACAACAAAGTGAAATTTGTTTAAAAAATTGAGCAATTCAATCGATAAGAAAAACATCGAAACGAAAGAATGACCAGTATCATATGCCTATCGCATAGCAGCAATAATCACATAATATTAAAGTACAGCTTATGATAGCATTCTCAACAATGTTCTATGTTCAAAGAATATCAACAACAACAACCATGACATTTGCGCCGCGCGCATTTATGACGCTGTTTCAAAGATGGCGCAAATATCTGAGCATACATTCACGACCGTCGAGGTAAACAATATTTTTGAATAAAAATTAGGTGGAAAGATTAAATGAGGGGAATAAAAAATAATGAGAAAGCCACACACCCAAAAACAAATAATCACAGCCATAGAGTAAGCCACGCAGGTGTTGAGGAGTCACTTAATGACGCAGTATTCTTAATAAAGACATCAATCACCAATATGTTTTATACGAAGAACTCAATTTTGATGTGCAACAGTCTGTCCCATATTTAAATTCCACTGTTTCATCTTCCTATCTCATCTCCTCTGCCTTTCGTCCTTTTATCGGATCTCCCTTCATCCTCTTATTTGGCATGCCAAACGTCCTTGATATTAATCTGTGGATCAGCCAGTACACGCCGATCGAGGATGCCAATGCAGGCCGATAAGCCACTATGGTACTTGAGGTGAATCAAGGATGCTACAGTACTGATCCTTCCTCCATCTTTTATTATTTTTCAACCGTTGATTTAGCGTGAGCAACACCACCCTCTTCCGCTTAGACTCATCTTAGCACCCATCAGCTTCACTGAGTATGCAAAAAAATACCGCAAAAACGGTCAACATGACACTACATTTATGGATGTTTCATTTCCTTTTCAATATCCTTTAGTTGTATGACTCAGTACACTAATTTTCTCATCACTACATAACTATAGAGCAAAATTCAGACAAAAACAAAGTAATCAAAAAGGACTTCACTGAGTATGCAAAAAAATACCGCAAAAACGGTCAACATGACACTACATTTATGGATGTTTCATTTCCTTTTCAATATCCTTTAGTTGTATGACTCAGTACACTAATTTTCTCATCACTACATAACTATAGAGCAAAATTCAGACAAAAACAAAGTAATCAAAAAGGGCATATCTAGATGATATGAATGTCGTGATACATACTACGGCGAGATACGTGAATTCCAAATGATATAGAAATGTACCCCCGAACATGATAGAATCCCGAGTCACTCTTTGACTCCCTCTTAGCATTCTCCTCTAGCGTGTACATCAGTCTTTGACTCCCTTCCCCCTCCACTTTCGTAGCTCTTAATTACACGTATGCTAACTGCTAGGTAAATAGAGAAAGAGATCACTTCAAGCAACCTATATAAAGAATTGAGGCCCTTCTCATCCCTCAACAAATTGAAAACGTTAAATAAAAGAACAAGAGGTGATGGGGAGGGGTAGGGGCAATAAGATGACAAACACTCTCCGCTAGTAGAACAGTACTCTCCTAGGATATACATTCATTAAAACAACAAATATTATTCTCGCAACCATATCTTCATCTCAAATGTGATCTCGCCAATTCGCCCAACTGTCATCTGTAATGCTGTTGACCTACTCACAGTATCATAGTCGATGTCATCCAGCCAGATAGTTGCACTGATTTCACTTCGAAGAAACTCTCTCTAATGCTAAAATTAACTCCAAAAATGATTATACTCACCAATTAACTTCACTTATAAAATAGCTTTCAAACTGTTGTATTGTTGGGATGAAGAAAGGGGTGACAGATGGATAGGAGGATAAATTCAGCTCTTCATTTATTGAGCAATACAATCCTTCAAACAATTAGAAGCAAAGCAGAACAGTTTGAAAGCTTTTCAAAAAGGCACCACAATAGTGAGGCATAACCATTAAAAAGTGATGTAAATTTGAATAAAATGTAACCCGAAAGAGAAGCAACGAGGAATGCAATTAAATTTCAATTCGCAAGTCAAATAAACATTACGATGTGTTATTGAAACCAGCGAGTTGGAACATCTGTTGAAGTCGAAACTCATCAAGAGGGGGTTGGTCCCGCCATGGGAACGATTCGCAAGAGTAATTCGATGGGAATATCGGTGGCACAATATGAGGCACTTTGCGTAAACGCTCCGATATCGGAATGATATGACCCTCTGTGGTGAAGAGAATCCGTTCTTCGTTACGATTCACTGCATTATCCGTATCGAACAACTGAAAACTCAACTGAATCAAAATTTATAAACACTCTCGATGAACTTTTTCATGATCGATGCTGCTTAAAAGATTACATTAAATCTGCGGTATCGACCCATTTTTATAATCTAGCACGATGAAAAAACCAAACATTTTATAAGCCTCTATTGTTTTGCGACATAAGATCGCCTCACACATCCCCTATCCCTTTCCATAGTGGTGAGAGAGCTTCTTAAGGAATCCCAAAGAATCATTAATCTCCAACTTCAATCCTCACATCCTGCAAGACTGCGAAAATGCAAAAGTGTATCAAAGTTTTTATCTCAGGAAGACATAAGTACTATATATGTTGAAGCCTCTATAAGCAACTCATTATTCAACTATCAGCTACCGCAGCACTTCTACAAAATCCTCTCGTTGAAAAAACTCCCTTTATATTAAACAATTCTTCAGAAATGCAATTCTGAACTTTGAAAGTATATACTGGTCAAGATGGCGCAAATGTCTGAAGAACCAAGAGAACACGGCTGGCATTTACCAGGAATAGATATTTAGTTGTTTCGGAGAGGAAGAAAGATTCCATACGATCTTCTAGTGATTTGTCAATCACATTGTGCACGGTTGCATAGCCACATTTAACACGCGTGAATGCGTTCAACGAGTGCAGAATATCTCTGCCGACGTGTAAATAAAAAGGATTCTGTGTGGCGCGATAGAGCATATACGTCGATTCGGCCAGCTCGGGTCGTAGTGGGTAGAAGAACACATCCGGTGCTCTAGAAACGATCACTAACATCAGCATACCCCACAGCTCTATTAAAAGTCGAAAAAACAGAGACTGCGCCAAAGGTGGTGTATTTGTTCATTTACGGATGCACAGTACGCCAAGAAGGAAGCTGATATAACCGATCATTAAAAGGGACTTATACAACATGTAAAAGCGTAAGTTATGAACGGATGTGGTGATCATGCATCCTCGACCTCCTTTATTAAGAGTTGATACCAACAGTGTAATAAAAGTTGATACTTTGAGTTGATACGTTCTCATCCTGCCAATTTGTTGGAATTCGGATCCCTCAATTGGGTAATTTTGTTTCTCCACCTTTCCTCTGATCGCGTTTGCATTCAAATCAACGTTTTTCTCTTTTTTCTAATGCTATTCATTACCATACTGATTTCTCATTCATTTCTGAAGCTTTCAATTCCACATAAATTACTTTGCAAGAATAAAACGATATAAACTCACTTCAGATGCCAATTGTAGCGTTCAGGAAGTGCATCAAATCGCTTCCAAATCGAATAATAAAGTGCATGAAAACAAATCGCTTCATCAATATTCCCGTTCAATACTTGCACCGCTGCGAAACTTGCCTTAAATACGCACATTTTGCATAATTCAATTGTCCACTTACTATGTGCGCAAATTTCTTTATTCGAAAAGAAAAATAAAAAACCTGAGGCCTTTAAAATGTGAAGAACAGTTTTATTAATCGATCATAAGAAGAGAACGGTTTCAGGTTAGGGACCCACACAGCACGAATTGACAGAAGCCGAATCATATGAGTGCAATCTAGGATATTAGGCATTCAGCTATATGTAATACCATTTAGAACACTGACTTTTAATAATCACCAATCACTACATCACATCAACCATTCGAAATGGATTCAGGCAAATGTAGGGTGGAAAAGGCTGAGGGAGAGGGAAGGAAGTTTACATTGGAATCACAGAATCAAGAAACCGTAGTGTTGTTATGTTAATCATGCCCTCTATTTTGAAAATTCATGAGATAGCAACAAACACTTCACAGTTTTATTATTGAGTGAAGAGACAGTCAGATGAGTGAAAACATAAAAATCAGTACAATAGTCATGGGATGACTGCAATAAGTGGCGTAGATGCAGAAAAATTAAGCGGAAAGTTAGTCTCTGTGCTTCATCGAAGAACCTGACGCACTCCAAGATTACCTTAGTGTCTCCATTATGTCCACCACTGCCGTCAACAGAAAGAAAGTAAATTGGTGTAAAGATGGCAGAATGAAGTGAAGCACTCACCTGGAGGGCGTCGATCCATGTATTCAGCATCGAGCCATCTCTCATGTCGACGTTCACATATATTGGCGGTTCCCCCTCTCCGAACACACAACTCTCTCGGCCACGGCGCATTTGTCCCACTATTTGTGCGTATGCCTCCTGTAATAGTTATATATACGCCTATTATAACCATGGCGTATCAAGGCTGAATATAATACACGACGAGGGAAAGGTCGAAGAGAGGAGGGACTTTCTCCTTGTTAGCCTGTTGAGAACCGCCCCTGTCGACTTCTTATACGGAAAATTCTCCCTCGTGTGCAACTATAGGATATCTGCCGGACTGCCAGAAATAAAAAACTCAAGGATTACTTAATGCGTAACAAAGATTTATCCATCCACCCATCAAAATGAACTAAAATTAAGGTATAGGCACTTGTATCACAACAATATCATATTAAAGGGATATAAAGTACATAATTAACTCGTACGAATATAAGAGGGATTATTAGAAGAGATGACGTACTCGGAACATACGAATATCCGATTCAGCACCGAATAGAATATAGCACTTGAGGAGATACTCGTAAAATGAATCCAATCCAGCGCCAAGCCCACTTGCCACACCACGCCATTCGCCCGTCTGGATGTTCACCACATTGCCTTAACTAATATTACATGCTCTTATTCATTCCCATGAGGCCTTTAAAATGTGAAGAACAGTTTTATTAATCGATCATAAGAAGAGAACGGTTTCAGGTTAGGGACCCACACAGCACGAATTGACAGAAGCCGAATCATATGAGTGCAATCTAGGATATTAGGCATTCAGCTATATGTAATACCATTTAGAACACTGACTTTTAATAATCACCAATCACTACATCACATCAACCATTCGAAATGGATTCAGGCAAATGTAGGGTGGAAAAGGCTGAGGGAGAGGGAAGGAAGTTTACATTGGAATCACAGAATCAAGAAACCGTAGTGTTGTTATGTTAATCATGCCCTCTATTTTGAAAATTCATGAGATAGCAACAAACACTTCACAGTTTTATTATTGAGTGAAGAGACAGTCAGATGAGTGAAAACATAAAAATCAGTACAATAGTCATGGGATGACTGCAATAAGTGGCGTAGATGCAGAAAAATTAAGCGGAAAGTTAGTCTCTGTGCTTCATCGAAGAACCTGACGCACTCCAAGATTACCTTAGTGTCTCCATTATGTCCACCACTGCCGTCAACAGAAAGAAAGTAAATTGGTGTAAAGATGGCAGAATGAAGTGAAGCACTCACCTGGAGGGCGTCGATCCATGTATTCAGCATCGAGCCATCTCTCATGTCGACGTTCACATATATTGGCGGTTCCCCCTCTCCGAACACACAACTCTCTCGGCCACGGCGCATTTGTCCCACTATTTGTGCGTATGCCTCCTGTAATAGTTATATATACGCCTATTATAACCATGGCGTATCAAGGCTGAATATAATACACGACGAGGGAAAGGTCGAAGAGAGGAGGGACTTTCTCCTTGTTAGCCTGTTGAGAACCGCCCCTGTCGACTTCTTATACGGAAAATTCTCCCTCGTGTGCAACTATAGGATATCTGCCGGACTGCCAGAAATAAAAAACTCAAGGATTACTTAATGCGTAACAAAGATTTATCCATCCACCCATCAAAATGAACTAAAATTAAGGTATAGGCACTTGTATCACAACAATATCATATTAAAGGGATATAAAGTACATAATTAACTCGTACGAATATAAGAGGGATTATTAGAAGAGATGACGTACTCGGAACATACGAATATCCGATTCAGCACCGAATAGAATATAGCACTTGAGGAGATACTCGTAAAATGAATCCAATCCAGCGCCAAGCCCACTTGCCACACCACGCCATTCGCCCGTCTGGATGTTCACCACATTGCCTTAACTAATATTACATGCTCTTATTCATTCCCTTTTCTTATAATATCTATCAATATGAACATGTTTTTTTATATCTACAGGAAAAATAATTTTAAATCGTCCTATATGTAGTATTAAATTAGATGCGATTAACAGCTTAAGGCCCACCCACTAACAAGTCGACGAACAATTTCTTAGACCGTATTTTCAAAATCTGCATTAATAAGAAAAGTATGAATATACGAAAATATTTCCGATCGAAAGACGTGGTGGCATTCGAAGATGGCATTCAAGAAGATACCTGCAGGTGAACTTATAGAATTAAAGCTGAATAAAAATTAGCTAATAAAGCTTGTTCCACTTATTCATTCAATTCACCGTTACAAGACAAAAGGCAACAACTTGTCTTTATGTCAAATTTCATATGGTACCTCATCGATTTCTACTCTATATTAGTTTCAAAGATTTAACACGTATAGTTGGTTTTTCGAGCATAGCTAGTACAGTAATTTTAGCTATGGTAATTTGATTTTAACTTTTAGTAGCATAGAGATGTCATATCAAAAGACATCTTTACTGATGCAAATCATATTTGATTATTCTCACATAATAGAATATAACGATAAAATAACGCAATAATCTGAATTTTAACTATTAATCCATAAAAAAATTCCCCTCAAAACGCTAATAAGATGGCATTTTCTATGAATAATATGGATATGATTCTAGAAGTATTACCAAGTAAGCCGGTGTTTGTATTGCGTAAAGACCAGAGTTTATCATTAGTACGACGCGCCAAATCCTCGAATGTGCTGTCACCAAGTAGCCTTGATAAAATACCGAATTCCAGCAATAACGAGCCCGCACCAGCTGTACATGTCTCGTTTACTGTATCCTCGTTCACACCGGTTAGCAGATTTACTCTTGGATACGGTAACCCTGTAACAAATTGAGAGGCAATAAACAACAGTGTCATGATCACCTAACCATATAATAGAATTCGTTGCAGGTAAGAAAAGATAAAATCATGGAATTTACTTAGTTGGAGTGGATAAATCTCTCTCTTGCTTACCTTGAGCAACGTTCCTTCAGAAGCACTATTCAGTAGCATAACAAAAATTGAGGCACAGATAAGAGTAGAATACGGTGTAGATGGCATCAAATGATATTCGCAACGAATCAACGGTAAATCAGAAAGTGTAAGCTGAAGTGCTAAAATCAAACCCCACAGAGATTAAAGTTGTGCATATTCCAGCCATCTGCATTCAGTTTTCTTTCCACGCAGAAGAACTCTCAGATCTCGACAAAAACAATTTCATGAAATTTCGTAAGTATAAAACAAGTGACCACCAAGTGACCAGCAAGTGACCAACCAGTTTTGGTGCCCTCAAACGCCGGTAGGAGTCGTGATGCGAGGTCGTGTGCCATTGTGAGTAGCTCTCCATCGTAATCGTGCAGCCAATAATCCCCTAGCATATTGCTTTCATCGGTGAGAATAAGATGAGCAGACAACAGCGATCCTATTACCCTTGAAAATGCTTTAATCAATATACCACAATATGCCTCTAAAACAATGACAGGAGGCATTCGTGCTCATCGCTAAAGATAAATAAGAAAGAAAACACAATGTCGGAAAAGAAATTTTCTGGTTCGAAAAACAAAATTAGCAGGTTTTCTTTGTTTTGATAATAAGAAGAAATGCGCTAAAGGACGAGTAACACATTGGTCGCAATAAAACAAAACTACGAAACAGTATGAAACCGAACTCTTTGGAACTGCTCGTCGAGGTTTTCCTGTTCAAATAACCTCAGCGCCTCAAAGAAAGAATTCTTGCGTTCCTCAAATTTTTGAAGTAGCATTAAATTCACCTAAATTAGGAAGTTTCTATTGAGGTGCAAATAAGACTTCTAAAGCCTGAAAGCACCACAATATATTAGGAGAGCACAATTCTTCTATGAGGAACAACGATAGAAATACAGACCACATATGATGAATATCAGCCCTTTATATAGAGGAAAAAACAGTACCGTATTGTTGGTTCGAAAACTTGAACGGTGACATTGCGTTCGAAGGAAACGTTATCAATGATTAGACGTACTGCATTATGAAATTCGCTTTTATTCGCAAATACCACCAATGAATCCAATGATTCGATCTGCAATATAACAATTTTATGGGCGTAAATTAAGTAAGAACGCTTACATTATAGTTCTTTCGGTGATAGGTTACACTGCAACGTTAAAAAATCGGTCACCTTACTTCAAAAATATATTCCAATGGTTTCCATTACACCACGCACATCCCTCTAGGTTTTCTCAAGGAAGGTATTTCAGAGTGCAAGTAATCTGCCCTTCTTTGGGTAACCTTAAGGAAAAGAGTAGAGGAAGAGCGTCAACCCTGGAGGGGGATACAAGCTAAAACAAGCAAACGCTATCTCTGGCCAATAAGATACGGTATGAGATCATGTTGCAGCACAATGCTAATTACAGTAGTGGTTTATTTATGCTTACTTAAAAGACGATATATCTAATATATAAGTTTCCATATTACAGCGCTACCTCAATCATTGCGTCGGGTCTCTAATATTTCCCGATCATAGCTGCACATGAATAGCGGTGACTGATACTGTGGTCTTGAAACACAGTACAGTAGTAGGGAAAGACTTATGTCATAGGTAAGCAGACTCATTGCATGGCTCTTGCATTTTTGAAAATAAATACTTTCTGAATTAACCTTTCCATCACATCAAGTACAACAAGAAGTTACTTCAAATACGAACTTGTCATATGCTTAGATGTCATCTCATTAATAAACACGAACCAATATAGCAAGGAAAATAGAACCGTTCACTTCACATACTGCGACTCTGTAGTTTTTACAGCTATTCGAGGCAGATATATATTCAAAGGATGCTTCGAGGAGGACAATGACGAAGAAGAGTGGAAATAGAGAGACTTATAAAAGAAAAAATGGAGGAAGCATTATATGATAATCAAGGTTTTCTGAAACATAAACGACAAACCAAAGAGAGTGAGTAATCGCCGAGCACATCGTTGATATTGATGTTAGATCTGAAAAAAAAAAGAAGAAACATTTGTAGAAAAGAGATTTCATCTTTCTCTAAACTATCCGTCACCCAAATGTCACATCATACTACCTATCGAATCGTACTCATTGAAGGTCTCTCCTCCTTTACGGCACTAATATTTCCAAGGTAAACACTACAAGGTTGTAAGGAGATTACTAAGTGATGTGGAATGAACTTGAATAGGAACATGAAATAAGGCCCTCAAAATATCGTCAGCATTCATGGAACCTTTTGCTAATCATTAACACTTAAACCTTTCAAATAGGAAGATGCTAAAACATTTTCTATCTACAATGTCCAACATATAGGAATTTATGAAATATACAAAGAAGGGAATCTGAAGTGGTGATTCCCTCAATTATGATAGAATACTTCATAATCAATACAGTTCAAACAGAAACGCATATTAACCATATATTTAAAAGTTATTTAAATTACTTACATTCAGTATTAATGAAAGTAATTCGAGTGACATTTCCCATATCAAATCGGTTCCTTTTAAAACGATCTTTAATCATGTGACATTTTTCGTAACTCTTTCGAACAACGGAAGAGAAAAAACAAATTTATTACGTTCATAAATCTTAGTCAAATAAGAAATCGAGAAATAATAATTACATATTTGAGCATCTCAAAGAAAAATGGCTCGTTAGAACTCTACTGATTTCCTATAGTCTATTTAAAAAAATATTACTTAAAGCAGAATTTTTTATGAAAAATGTTCGAAATCCCTCCGCTTTTTCTTTGTTAACAAATAAGCTCAGTAAAAAAAGAGAAGACAAAACATACGGATTTGCGTGATCATGTCCTCGTCCAGTGCAGTTAATAGGGTCGAGTTCATCCATAGGGAAAGCATGTCTTACATAGTTGTCATATGCAAAATAGAACATATCACGGGTGGATTGTTTTGCATCGTGTAGTTGTTTCTGTGTGAATGCACCGAATGTTGTTGTGTATCGATCACGAACGAAAGGAAAGCGTGCACATACGCTGCCCATTAATATGAGCATCAACAACGATAACAACTGAAACAATTTATTTATCTTATCCTCAAATCTATATCCTAATATACATAGGTATGTGTTATTAGATGGATGATCCACCCGGGGATTTATCGAGGAGAGAAATATCGATGGCAAGAATCGTTGCAGGTCATGCTGTTAGCTTCTCTGATCCGTTAAGATGGTCATGATGCCCTTTTAGTTACCCCAATATCGATCATCAGTACCAAAACCTGAATATGACCCATCTTGGTTGTGCATATGCAAATATTTTCAGTTCGCTCCCTCGCAAGTGCTTAGTAAAAAGCAATGTTAATGGAGGTGACATTGGCACGAAGTAAGTTGTAATACAAAAAAGGTTAACGACAACTGAACGACTTCAGTGGAATGAATAATGGGATATACAGGAGATAACAGATGAAACAACTAAGAGGATATAACATTTTGAAAACTGAAGAACTTAAAGGCACGCTTCTTTCGACATGGCCAATAGTTTCTACAGCTCCTGTACTATGGGTTTCACGTGTGCGCCAGAATTACATTGGAATTCCAGAATGGGGATTCCAGCACATTTTTGAAGTTCGACTTCGATTCTGCAAAATATTTTCAAGTGCAGCACCAGCATGAATGCAAGCACGTCGTTTGCCATGCTAGCGTCAGTCATAAAAATCGACGAAATACCCCATTTGCCGATATAATCCCTAGGCGGGATTTGGTGACAGCGCAAGTAAATCCTAACCACTAATCATATTGCCACAAATAAGCCAACGGATACTGCAAACGCTATAATAAAAACGATTAGTGTGCCTAGAAGCATATTCGATTTCGATTCAGATGGCCCAAAGATGCAACTGCAGAATGAGGATCGTTCATGAGATCAACATCCTTTCTCTTTATAAACGGCACGATGAGATTCATGCAAATATTTTCAGTTCGCTCCCTCGCAAGTGCTTCATAAAAAGCAATTTTAATGGAGGTGAAATTGGCACGAAGTAAGTTGTAATACAAAGAAGGTTAACGGCAGCTGAACGACTTCAGTGGAATGAATAATGGGATATACAGGAGATAACAGATGAAACAACTAAGAGGATATAACATTTTGAAAACTGAAGAACTTAAAGGCACGCTTCTTTCGACATGGCCAATAGTTTCTACAGCTCCTGTACTATGGGTTTCACGTGTGCGCCAGAATTACATTGGAATTCCAGAATGGGGATTCCAGCACATTTTTGAAGTTCGACTTCGATTCTGCAAAATATTTTCAAGTGCAGCACCAGCATGAATGCAAGCACGTCGTTTGCCATGCTAGCGTCAGTCATAAAAATCGACGAAATACCCCATTTGCCGATATAATCCCTAGGCGGGATTTGGTGACAGCGCAAGTAAATCCTAACCACTAATCATATTGCCACAAATAAGCCAACGGATACTGCAAACGCTATAATAAAAACGATTAGTGTGCCTAGAAGCATACTGAACGACTTCAGTGGAATGAATAATGGGATATACAGGAGATAACAGATGAAACAACTAAGAGGATATAACATTTTGAAAACTGAAGAACTTAAAGGCACGCTTCTTTCGACATGGCCAATAGTTTCTACAGCTCCTGTACTATGGGTTTCACGTGTGCGCCAGAATTACATTGGAATTCCAGAATGGGGATTCCAGCACATTTTTGAAGTTCGACTTCGATTCTGCAAAATATTTTCAAGTGCAGCACCAGCATGAATGCAAGCACGTCGTTTGCCATGCTAGCGTCAGTCATAAAAATCGACGAAATACCCCATTTGCCGATATAATCCCTAGGCGGGATTTGGTGACAGCGCAAGTAAATCCTAACCACTAATCATATTGCCACAAATAAGCCAACGGATACTGCAAACGCTATAATAAAAACGATTAGTGTGCCTAGAAGCATATTCGATTTCGATTCAGATGGCCCAAAGATGCAACTGCAGAATGAGGATCGTTCATGAGATCAACATCCTTTCTCTTTATAAACGGCACGATGAGATTCACATCTCCTTCTAGGCTGCATCAGTTACAGTTGGAGGGGTATGTGCAAAACCATCTTATCCCATCCGCCTACAGAGTTGTATGTGTTACAATGACAATGAAGGAACAATGACTCGCTAGCCATAGCCATCCTTGAAAACGTTCCTTTTCAGTGGTGTTAAACTAGCCCCAATATATGTCACTAATTTCATCGCATACACACTGACGAATATGCAAGGAGTGGCCGAATGGTCACAAGCAACTTACTATAGTGCTGGTCAGCTTGAGTAGCCCACATCGTTCTCATCAATACTATGGTAGAATGAAGGTCACTTCTACTTTAAGTTCGTAATTTTGTGTGTAGATTGCATCTATTGCCGGCGGTATGTGATGCCCCTGCAGACTTGCCGGGATGCATTCTAATGGACCGCTAATCATGTTTCTGCCCGGAACGGCTATGCAAATACTTGCATTCGTTTGCAATGACTTCCTGAACCACAACACTCGTCTCGGTTGGTCATTGTGCCGCTTTGGAAAATCAATCCTGAGCATTTGTGGTCATCGAGGAACAAAGGAACCCTAACCAATTGGTGAAATTATACGTTCCTTTCACCTCATACCTCAGCCTATACATAGGCTAATACCCCCCCCCCCCCCCCCCCCCCACCTTCATAGTAACATAGTAAGGGGGCAATCAACGAAAGTCACAGCTCATTTCCTGTTCATTCGCCATTCGTCAACTGAAATCGCCACTCAATGTGCATATCGGTGAAGGCTAAAACTACCAGTGGATCAATCCATACTCTCTAAAATGAGCATAACCAACCATATTATTATAAGCGCTACTCCCACAT
This sequence comes from Baylisascaris schroederi, assembly GCA_006503575.1. Taxonomy (NCBI): domain Eukaryota; kingdom Metazoa; phylum Nematoda; class Chromadorea; order Rhabditida; family Ascarididae; genus Baylisascaris; species Baylisascaris schroederi. The sequence goes on from QEWY01001593.1 coordinate 108,429, forward strand.
GACGACCACCGATGGAGTGTTCACAACTTCAGATCACCTCTCTTCGAGCACCACCACAAGCGGATCGTTTCTAGTTATGCAAGTAACTGTCTATAAAACGCTTAGTGCCGTTATTATAAACAACAGATGGTATATACTGCATAAACGCATAAATTAGCTCAAGAAGGACGGAATTGGAATGTTTTACCCTTTGGGAACCTTCAAGGTTCTAGTTTATTTTTAAGAGAGAAGGTGCATATCTTTGCCAAAAAAAAACATTTGGCTATTAATACCCACATTCTTTGTAAGAAAAACTACAGCTATCAATATAAACCCCGTGAATTTTCATGACACTCAAACCTCGTGAATTTTCATGACACCCCCTTGGAACTGAACACCAATAATCTTCCATTTTTTGGTGCGCACGTACGTGAACAAATGATTGAGTAAAAGAAATATTAAGTAAAATGAGCGAAAATATCATTGAACCCGTTTATATGTCTCAGAATTATGGGTTTCAAAAATCTGGAAGGGATGGTATAATCGAAGAGCGGTTTATGGCAATTTTCCACAACGATATGCATTTATAGGGGCTTATAATCGGGACCCTACGATACACAGAAATAGTTGGAGAAACAGTAACAGTTACACAGAAACAGCTTCAGCAAACAGTTCCAGAAGACACCCACCAGTTGACGAAGCTTAAAACATACAACGTTGTGCCCCTACAAAATCTAATGTCCACAATGAAATCATTCGTAAACACAACAAAAACATTTGCGTTGAATTTCAAAAAATTCAGCTAGCAACTTCAAGTGGCATCTCAATTAGAAAATATAGCTTCGTTTAGAAAAACAAATGGAAAACGCGACAGGGAAGATAACGCAATACGTGCTCTTACATTTCAGCCCATCAGGGCAATGGACAACTCAAATATGCATAGTAAAATATTGACAGAAGACTAAATAATCTTCCCTAGGGAACTATGCGGCTGTAAAAGTGTTCAACATTTCAAGTCGATTCTAGGCCATATACATCCGACAGCAAAATCGTAAAAATGGAGGTGGGTATATTGACTGAAAGAATGGGAACACCGAATGCATTCACGCCACTAGCCAACATCACCCACTAACACATTGTGTCCCACCCAATTTAACGCATTAAGTTAAACGTGATTGCTTCAAGATTAAGTTAGAATATTATTCACAGCACAGGTATCTTCTATTCCGACTCCGGAGTATCATCTTTTTAGCTTAACTCCCCTCCCCGCTTCCAACTACACTAATAAAGGGAATTGTTCATGGGAATTACACAAGCAAAGTAGAACGAACGTCAACTTTGGCACACCACCAATGATGACGTTGCATCGGATGATATGTTGTATCGATTAGAACGTATATTTACGAAATAAAAAATAACATATAAAAACTTATAGAAAGATGAAAATAAAACGCATAAACAATGTATAACAATCACATTAATTAATTTGCATGTATTATTGGTGCATTTCTAACAAAAGGGATTACATCTAATCCATAACGTTTTCATTGTCGATTTCTTCGCTAATGACCACTCCCACATCCGCACTGAAATTGAATCTATATTGGGATACGTTAGCGCTACGATCAAAGAAATATGAGCAGCTGCAATTTGACTAAAGAAAATTCACTACTCATCCAATGAGATTGGAGGAGGTGGGGGGAACGTTTTCTAGTAAATTACTTTCCCATTGACGAGGATTACCGAGCAGTACCGATGCTTCCTTAATTATATAAAGTGTTATCGCTGCATGCTTGTAGTTGAAAAAGACGCCGAGAGGTAAGCGACAGTCAAAATATCTTCAGTCACTGATAAGCATTTCCTATGGATTGATGGATATAAGCCTGGAAGTTGGAAGGTATCCACAAAATGCTCTAAGCATTACCGTATGCAATGTGCTGGAAATGCTGCAAATTGGGGGAATATGTGGTGTATGGAAGAGATGTGAAGAGGTTTCCAAGTAAATAAATAGCGCAATGAAAAGTCGTTACGAACTATGCATCCTAAATAGGGGAGCGATGCGAATCCGCTCATAAAAAACAATCAAAAATTTGACATATTTGTTGAGTTCTTTTCAAGAATTTTCAAGAATTTGCAGTATGATGTAAAAAGAAACATTTAGGTTTCGTGGATTTGAACAGTTTCGATTGCAATGAGTACTGCTAATCTAAATAACAAGTTTTTGCCTATTTCAATCAGTGTTCCTAAAATAGAGGGCATCAAAAACATCGCTCTTGCTGGGTGTCGTCTTTCATAGCATATGACGTTCTCATTGTGGAAATGTACATTCCTCTAACCGTTCTTCCGAACATTTCTATGAAAAACAACTGCTCCACTAATTTGACCTCCTAACTTTGTAAGCACTTTGACATAACCATTAAAGATGCTTTAGATGACTTCATACAGAACAACCTATTCAATTCTGTGAAATACCCATCCCATCCTGACATAGCCACCTCCTCCTCTCAATGGATTTCTTTTTCAAACTATTGGATTATGGCTTTAATTGAGAAAATTCAGATGAATATTATTTGTAGTGATTGCATTAAGGTTTTGGATGTCCGTTTATCATGAAAACTCACTAATAAAGTTGGAAAGGTAGGTGGTTGTCGGCTTATTGTTGAAATGAATCGAAAAATTCCTGTTGCACCGAATATTCCACGTAAGAATTGGGAATAGCTACTACGCATTGCATGAAATTTGTAGCGATGTGCCTCGCGGGCTCGTTTTTTGTTTATCGCTTAGGTAATCGATGTTTCAAAAAATACAGAGAGTAATATGATGGCCCTATAATCTGCAAGTTATTAAGGGAATGCTTATCACCTTTATTTCAAATAAAATGATCTTAAATCGTCTGTAAAATTGCTCAAATCTATGGCAACTTACTGATGTTTTCCATGGGAAATATGTTGTGATACTCGTTGATTGCAGATATAAATACCTCATTAAGTATTGTATTCCACCTGTTCTCTTTAAAATTGATGATCTACACGATTTCCGTCTTATAAATTATTCAACTTTTCATTATATGCTACAGTGTTCCTCTTTAGCGAAGAAAATATCCACATCAAGCATCGTACCGTATACAAACTGTACATGTCTCCTACACTATCATAAAGCTTTCATTGCATACTGTCGGCAACCGTGAAGTTTTTACTGCATACTGTCGGTCTATTCTGGAATACTTTACCTCTGATATGACACTGCTTGAAATCGTCCACTGGTTTTTTACCATGCTCTCTACAAAGACCATCTTAGCCTTTATTAAAATGATCACTTTATCAGCTTGAAGACTTTTCACTTGGAATCATTGGAATATCATAAGACTTATTAAATTAGATCACAATTCTATCTGATGATAGTGTGTGCTTCCCCCGACATCCCATTCTCTACATCTGTCGAGAAGTTGCCCGAACATGAGGGTTGTGGACATCAGCTTCAACTGAGAAAACCTATACCATAAATAAGTTCCGTTAGATTGCTGTAAGCAAGGGGGACATTCTCGTGAAACTATCATAAAAGCGCATACTGTTGCAAGTTTATCTGAATTGTTTTGATCTCTATCTTATTGCAAACGTTGCATTCTGAATAACTCCATTGTCAATATTTTTGCAATACCCTTTTTTATGTATTCTTTTTATGCTTTTCATATTGAATTTTATGCAATCTATGCACTATATGAACGTTCTATACTTCTTATATATATTTATGTGTATGTTCCGCCAATCGGGATCTCTTCGCGATTATCTAAATTTATAATTAACTTCCTAGTCGATGCATTACTTAATCGCTTCGATCTATCGCTCAGGAATACGCATTACTCGTCAATATCAACGTCGAATCTAATCTTATAAGCGGATGAAGCGATATCACAAAAAATTGCGCTGATTTTTTGTGCTTTGAAGTCGTCAAAATGCAACAATATACGTAGAATTGCAGTCAGATAATTTTGTGTTGTTCATTTCTTCCTCTTTTTTTAAAAAATTTTCTCTAAAAATTTTCCGCAAGGAATACATCTTAATAGTGATTAATTTCGGTTAATTGAAATGTTTATAGGAAAACAATGTCAACGATCGCTGTGAGATGCCACATTCACAACACATTCAAAGACACAAACGGTGACAACTTTATTGAATGACGAGTGTTATGGGTGTTCGAATCAACTCTTACTCATCGTTTCACAGATGAAACACTCGTTGCTTGCGATAATGCCTCCACTAACGCCTCTATAACTGTGAACGTTCAACGAATCGACCCGTTATATATCTGTGAAACTAGCTCAACTTTCTGTGGTTATGTGGGATAATCACCAACAGATCATTCATCACTCGAAGGCACGCTCTTGAGTCGTTCAAGTGAGAATATCCCTCTTCGAAGTAAAACTTTCGAGATTTGAAGAATTGCATATATTATGATGCATCAGCTATGGTTGTTTTACGAAATTTTCATAAAAAATCAATACAATAAAAAATTTTATTTTCACATTGATTAATCACATACTAATTGTTCAAACAATTTCCAGGAAATCATTTCCACCATTGCAGTCATATCTTCACTCTATTCTATTTGAGACAGTGAGTGATAAAGTGCCGTTTCCGTTTCGCTATCGGAAGAAATGAAAGAGAATGCTGCAATGGTTGACGATATATGGCCCTTAACGTTGAGCAATAAAAATCACGCAATTATGCATGCACATCCTAGCTGATCCGACCGCTTATACGATCTTAAAAGATTGCATTTTTTTGGGATTCAAATAATGTTAGACACAAATCCAGCCAGATAACCATTCATCCACATTTCTGCACTTTTTAAAGCATCTAGAACTCGTTTTTCGAATGGGTAGGTGAACTTTAATGCTAGTATAGGAGGTGATGTTCATTATACCCACCAATTTTGGTAATTTTAAAACCTTTCAGTGGCAATGATAGGGGAAAAAACAATTGCATATTTGAATGTTTCAAAGCAAGCTTGATTGAATGAGCATATTCAAGTTGAATAATTCCAAAAATTGATTTATTTCAAGGAATAATTCATTAACGAGCATCATGGGTGAACCATAAATCATAAACGCTATATTATATTATATCAGTCAAACACAATGAATATCTTTCTTCAATGAAAATAAAAGCAGATGAAATTACTTCATTTATAAAAAGATTTAATGTTTCGAGGAGAAGACTACATCGAAGAGGACATTATTTCCGATTATCAGCTATNATGTATATAGGTTGCATGATTTTCGACGGCAAATGATTGCCTTAGATGCCGCCACCTGTTCTTGAGTTTTTCACTCGGTTATGTGCTCAAAACGTGATCACTATAAGCAGAGATGTACATAAGGAGAGTAGATCCTATGCACGCAGCAAAAGCATGCACCTCTCGAAGCATCTGACACCCCCGTCTTTTAGATAACTTTATCATAGTGGCATCCCCGCTATTTCACTGTCATTCCCTTTCAAGTATCTACCTGTTACACCTCATATACCATTTGTTTTTCAGAGAGCGGGGAATATGCCACGAAATTTGCCCCGTTATGTGTTTTTCTAATCTCATTCCTTTGCAATCCCATTTTTGCAAATTGCCAATAATGCTAAAATGTGCTTTAATTGTTCCATAAAACAACCCCGCCAAATAGCCATTTTGAAATAAATTGTTAATATTTTGGATGTTAATTTTGAGGTTCAAATAATTTGAAATAGCGTAAATAAATTAAATTAGCCAATTTTGAATAAATAAATTCAAGTAGCCATTCAAAATAGCCATTTTGAAATAAATAGCCAAATAGCCAAATAAAAATGTCATCGGAAATGTTAATTTTATCTGAGGCGAGCAATCAATTGCGTAAATATTCGGAGAAATATTCATTCTTGGCTGCATAATTCAACCTAAGCGGTTGTAAAATACAACGAAATATTTGGGTACATTTTAGTGACTCTAACTTTTTTGGAAGTTAACTGATAAACTTCAGCATTCCAAAATAGGTTAGAGCGTGACACACTTTTGCAGTTCAAAACCCACCAAGTTTTGTGACCCGAGCTGCAGCCATTTTCGAGTTGAAACCATCGCACCGACAAACAAACACAAATAGGCTTACATACGCAGACGAACACATGAACATCAAATTTTCATCATACACATTGAAAAGCTTATTCACAAAGGCGCCTAATCGAGGAATGATGACTCTATCCAACTTTCTTATCGGTAGCAGCTGCTTGTGTATCTGTGTTCTTTAGGTATTGGACCATGCGTTAATGGAGCTTGTCCTAGCGGCTATCAATGCATTGGCAATACCTGTATACCTCAAGTTTCAACGTCTCCCAACAATCCACAGATCCCTTCTGTGCCGTCAATCCCTTCCATTCCGAGTATCACACCTGCTCCTTCCATTCCTTCCATTCCGCAAATCCAACCATGGCCGCAAGTTCCGACCGTCCGTCCTCCATATCAGCCATGGCCATCAGTCCCGACCGTCCGCCCTCCATATCAGCCATGGCCATCTGTTCCGACCGTCCGTCCTCCATACCCATCAGTGCCGTCAATCCCGACGATTCCACAAATCAATGGCCGTAAATAATCTGCTTCCGGCTGTTATATTCGCTGTCATTGTAATGCCGCTATAAATTTTTGCTGACGATTATTGAAACTCCAAGTGGAAGAGGTAAGCATTGAAAACGGATAGGGACATGTTTCGCGGAATTAATCCCACCGTGGGATTGTGCAAATAGCGGCTTTATGATTTCTACTTCTCTATGCCAAAAGCAATAAAATTTCTATCCATTCTATCGAATTCATGTGGAATCAGATACTACGAACATTTTGAATAAGTGATCTATCAGTTTTAGAGATCATTTAAGAAAGGAGTAATGCCTAAGAATATTTTATTTCCCTCAATAAAAGCATTCATATGAATAGTGCTTTAATGGAACGATTTTTGATACATTTTGCAACTATATCGTTCTTTCTATTGATTTTTGTTGCCTTAAAAATCGATAAACGACCAAATTGAAAAATAAACTGAAGGAAAACTTAAACAAATTGTAGTGTAAGTAGTATTGAATTCGAATAATGCACTGTGGTCTATTTGCTCGTTATCGAATTGCTCTTTCATTATTGCAATAGAACACATAGAGGCGAGTTGAAAGAATTTTTACACAATAATAGAAATGAGTCAAAAAACGTTTTATTGATTCGAGAGTGTCTCGCCTTTTTTGGCTTTCATAAGCGATCTATGCTCTCTCGAAATCAGTAGAGAAAGAACGATTGGCGAGGCACTTACTCATCAATCATATAGGTAAATGATGAAACATGGTTAAATACCATTTTAGAGAGGTAACGAGTTACTGCAATTGTACGATCCACATATATATATTTTTTAAATTTTAGTAAAAATATTTTACTAATTTCTATGATTGCAGTAGAAATACCTACCTGAGCACCAACACCTGATATTGCAAGTAATTGTAGGTGTTGATGCTCAGCTAACACTTATATGTGCTATTAACTGATTTTTATTGCAGTTATCGCTTTATGTGGAATCATTGCGCAGATGAAGGTTTTGTCTACGAACAATATGTCTTTGGGTCGAGCAGCATCAATTCTTCACTGAATTGAGTGAACATTCGATATCGACTCCACTATTGCATATCTCTAAACACAAAAATAAAATATCTTCCTTCATTGCTTTGTTGTTTAAAAAAATTAATAAAATTATGAATAAGCAATTTTCTAATTTTTCAACCGATTATAAACCATAGAAATTAGTAAAATATTCAAATATACTGCGAGAATTCAAGATGTTGTGTAAATATAAGGAAGTTACTCACTTAGCGGTAATATATGAATGAATAAAAAGAAGATTGAGTATTTGAATTAAATCGCTGCAATCGAATTTTTTTTTGCACAGGAAAATTTGCATTCAGTTAATTTATTGCTTCAAAATTTAGTTAATCGAATAAAAATGTAAATAAAAAACAACTATGAAAAATAATATTTGAAATTAAGATGATGGCAAACAATTGTGTATTTTAGTTTCGCCATGAAAAATTGATGCGCAGTTATGGATGTAGATGAAATATGTGGTAGATTCTTTATATGTTATAATAGGTTGAACATTTTAAGGGTATAAAATTTGAAACTTTTACTAAATGAAATTGTTATAGTGTGTTAAGTAGAAATGCAGAAAAGCCAGCAGATCTTGTCTAAATTATCGGAAATGCTGAAAATATAGAATATTAAAGAAATTAATTAACGAGGCAGGAAACATGTGATCGCTGAGGATCGAAATTGGTGAATTTGAATATTCTATTGCGATTTATTTTTTAAAATCACTTCGTATTCCAGAAAACCTGTAATATTTTGGTGAAGTTGATGATTATGGTCTTTTGGCCTGATGTAGATTCTGAAGAAAAATATTGCTTAAATTATTTCGTTTCTGAATATGGGATGAACAATGTTACTAAAGTGCCTTCATATTATATTATCCAGTGCTTATAAAATCGATTACTTAGCTCATTATCGCCGAAGTTGGTAAAACATGGGAAAGCACGCCAAATAAAAACCTTTAAAAAAACGTTCTCGTGTGCAGCATCGAAATGTTTATATATATATATATATATATATATATATATATATATATATATATATATATATATATATAATTTATCTGAACCCCATCCCATCCGCCCCCTTCTTACGCAAGCCGTCCTGAATAAAGATCACGGTGATCTCCCAATCAGTGTTCCCACGTGAAGGAGTGCTAAAGTTGCCTCTGCGCAAAGTGTATGCAGTTATAATTCACGATAGGTGCATGCAGCTGTCAAGCAGGACACCATTCAAATCTTACATTGAATGCAACTATAAAGCAATATCTTCGGTCATCAGGTATGATCAGCAAGAAATTACCATCGAATCCAATGGAATCAAGCATGATGAAATTCCACGAAAACCATAAAAATTTTATGTTGCTGAAGTGATACACTGAGCTGTACAAACTAAAGCAACAATATGTGATTGAGGAGCTGATTTCAAATAGCTCCGACTGAATTTTTTAATCATTAAGTAGAATGGCATACAGCCCCGGAAGAATGCAAGATGTGAATCACACAAATTTGGTTGTGCTCAGATAAGCATACTGCATTAAATGTAAAAAAATTTTTGATATGAGGACAAATTATAAAGTAATAGCAAGTATTGAATGGTTTTAAAAGGCTCTCAGTGCTAGTGAGCAGTGAAAAGCGTCGAATTGCGAATATTTCTTCTAGATTGTTTGCTAGTGTGATTAAGCTTCCTCTCAAATGACCTACGAAGTGTTGATTCTCGTTCATTGTTGAATCAATATGTTATGCTCGCATCGAAATATTGATCTATGAGTACGAAAAAATTGAAATAAGTGCAATATTTTCTGATATATTCAAATACCGCTCACAACGACATGCATTAGGACATTGATGGATCTTATTCGTGAACGATAGTGGATTGCAACTGTATAACGCGTATAAAGTTGAAATTTCATTAAAGAAGTGGGATATCAACATGTTCTTCTTGTTCCGAATAACGAGGAAAGGAGGGGATAGACGGATGGTGGGGAAGGGAGGAGATGAGAGTGGAGAGTTGGTCGATTAAGGTCTAGGGATGGTCGAAAAGAGTGCACAATGCTTATATAGCTGCAGTCTCCAGCATATAATACACAACCATCTCCACTCCACGAATGTACGGCCAATCGGCTTGGCCCTTTATGCGTCTCTTTGATAGCAGTCGGACTCTTATGCTTTCTAAGATGGAAAGGGAAGAGGAGGGAAGGAATTCGAATCCACAATGTACCAAAATATACAAAACTTACACCTAAAAACTTGAAAACTTGAAAATTTTCCTTTCCAACTTCCTCCGGGGGGGAAGATTCTGCATCGCCTTTGATGCACCAACTGCTTACTTTTATGCATAATTGGCTCCTTTGGAAGCGAAATCCTTAAAGTTTACTAATTTCAGAAACGTTGCCACGCTGTGCTTAGATTGTTGTATGATGAATTTCAACTAAAGGTGCAAAGGTGTGTCTTATTGTGTGGGTGCAAAAAAAGGGATGAACAAAGAGACATGTTCGAGTAAAAAAACGGATACGAATAGACCGATGCTTCATCGTTGTTGATGATAGTATTATAGAGAAGTGGGAGTGTTTCTTTTTGCTGCAAAATTGCTAACCTTTACGATATAATACAACTTTTCAGAAGTTCACTTTTTATGTTAAAATTTGTATTCTTTTGTGACTGAAACCCATGGGGTAATTGGTGATGATATACTGTACAAAGAATGGATTCAAGTTTCTGACGCAATTTAGAACAAACAAAGATGACTCAAAGTTGTTCAATGTTCATCTTCTATTTGAGTGGATATCGAAAAAAATAAAATCACATTGGGCATTTATATATGAGAATCAATTTCATGAAAAGTGCATTATTGATGCAAGAAGATTCAAATTTTTAAATGTAAAAAGGAAGGAATAGAAAATGCAAAATTTTTGAAATAAATAAAAAGTGGAAAATATTCACTAATCGTTCATTATTAGCAGTAAATACGAAACTGATGTCTAGAAGCTATCAATAGGTCTCAATCTCTGTTTTCAGCAATCTCTAACAAAGTTTTCTTCTGAAGCATTTGTGACCATTGACAAACAGCAACAAATATTTGCATATCACAAAAGATATTTGCATTTGGATAGCCTGAAGTAATAAACTAATAATTATTAACGAACCAACGTTAAGGGTTTTATAGAACGGCGAAGAGTGTAGAAGTAGTATAGAGGTAAAACTTTATTGAAGTATAGATGTAAAACCTTGCAATTCTTATTATTTTAAGTGATTTTGTCCACGCATTCATAGAATTTAGCCTCGGAGAGATGGTGTAGGACGATTCGTTCAAAAAAAAAAAAACAACATCGTGAACAAGTTTCTCAGCCATAAGCCTCTTAAAGCCTCCTAGGCAACATACTTTTCTTCCTTTTTTTTGAGGTGGAAGACGATGGTTGAGCTAATTATAAACGCAATTTTTGAAGAGTAACTAATACAATTTGCATGAACGGAAATACATTTCCATTCTATTTTAAAATAACATATAGACACTCGAGTGCCGTTGGTAAATATCTGATGTAAAGAAATGTGTAATTGTAAGGTTTTAGTCTTTTGATTACAGGTAACGAAGAAAGGTCAAATAGATCTACGTTAGAGGTTATAGTTGGTATTCGCTGGGGAAAGAGTTTTGTCAATTGAGATGATGTACAGTCGCGATGGCATGCCTCACTAAGTGGCTTTTTGAGCCTCTAACGAGACACAGTTATCCTCTAATGATCGAAGCACTAGAGATGATTTCCTCCCCTAAGAACTTATGCCAAAATACATACATAATTATCCTCTTGGTGATCCACTAATCCGGTTGCATCGACTTGCTTCTGTTTGTATAAAAAGTGCAAAAGCACTCGAGATTTATGACGCATACGAATTGATAGCATTGCAATTAATTAATGAAGTTGGATTAAAAATTTAAAATTCTTTGCAGCCATTAAATGCATTCAAAATTTCACACATTTTTAGTTATCAGTATTTGTTGTCGAAATTGTTGGCTGAGGTGATATGTTGGTATAGGAGATCCTTTATGGTACATTTTATACCCATCAATTTGCCTCATTTTTGATTTACTTATTGATTTACGGTTAGACACAATAGATGCCTACATTCACAAAGTTACAATTATATTGCAATTATAAACCATGCAAATGTAATCATTAATTTGCAAATCGCTTTCATTTTCATTCGCAAAGTGGGTTTTCATTCAAGCTGCACGTATAGGTTACTATATAGGTTGTACAGTACCGTGACGTTGCACAGTAACATGCAACGTTACCGTGTTCCAAAACAATTAAACGAAGTCGTTCATGAATGATAACCTTTCAAGCGGTGTGCTTCTATCGTCCATCCCCAATTGTGAACACAGTGATAAGCTGATAATGTCATACGGCGAACAATATCACCAATATCGAAGTCATTTGTGCTGCTTTATCGAAAGGCAAGCTGACCTGGCAAAGATCAGCAGCAAGATCGAGTCTGTAAATCGCAAAAACAATACAATTGTTGAGGAATTTTGAAAGAGGATTAATCATTAGGTGACATAAAAGTTTAATATTAGACCCTTAATCGATATGGAGTATATTCGCTGAAATTATGGAAGTCTTTCTTTTAAAAACTTGTTATTATTCATATAAAACTCTGCTGAGAATGTTTTTTCACCTTAAGCAATCTAATGTTCGCCGAATTCTTTAACACTGTTTTAAGCTCATTTTTTCATTTGCTATAATCACGGCCTTTGTGCCGATACCATTCCAAAAGACTACACAAGAAAAATCCATGAACAAAATGGAATTTAAATCAAGGTGATTTTCTTCTATACCTGGCTTAATGTATCACATGTTCAGTAGACGGATCCAGGTGGACTGAGGTCGAGCGAATACGGTACCATCTGCTATAGCACTTACTGAATTTACTTGCCGCATATAAAAGAATGAGTTTTTCAGGATTCGGTGCGGATCTCTGTGGGAAATGTTTCAAGGAACAAGCTGTGTGCATAGAAGTACACTTCGCGCAACGCAAACATTCTGTTCTAGCTGGCGTTGTTTGCAAACTCTTCCAGGTTCAACACACTGCAATCCTCACCACCACTACAAAAGAGCATCCATCGTCTAGTTGCCTACACTTCATACTACCTTTACTGCAGTGATGTGGCGCACAATCTTATTCTTAGCTATTGCTTCCTCAGCAGGTAACCTAATTTGCATATTCCCTTATCAATGCTTATCTCGTTGATGTTACACGTCTATCGAAGAGTTGTTTTCTCACCGACAAACAAAATGATTTTTTCTACTCATTAGATCTATATAGTTCATAAGAAATTAACTACAAAAAGGCATATCAGCTATGTTTTATGTGAATATTTATAAGGAGTTGTGAATGTTTATGCAGATTTATTACGAAATATTTTTGCATAAAATTGGCATAAATCTTTTGTGAAATTTCAATCGAAATTTGAGTTTAATTTGTCAGAAAGTAGTCTCTTCGGTCTTGGCGGTTACCAAACGTACTATCTCTACCCAGTGACCAGCTTATATGGTTTCGGAGGTTTCGGCGGTTTTGGTAGTTACTACCCAAGTAACTATTATGTACCGACGATTCCACAAGTTACTAATGTACCTACCATCAACACGGTGCCAAATATCAACACTGTGCCCAACATCGGTGGTACTACTGCCAATGCCCCATGTAAGTATATTCAGCACGAACTTTTAACAGTGCCCCTATACTTAACCAAATTAGACCTCATTTTCACCATCATTCGGCCAGTTCGAACGTTTTTGGAAGTCGGTTCGAGGATAGCCTCGAGGGGTTTAATATTAGCTAGAGAGGATCGACGGAGGCAAGACTTAGCTATGGTGATTTAAGGAAAGGACAGCAACCATAGCTGATAATTTAATGCGCATGTTTATGGGAAGTTGCGCTTTCATAATGGTTACATTTTCACAGATATAAAATGAGTATTTTCATCGATAAATAAACACCAACAGGAACAGATGTTCAGTTTTCGGAAATTGCAAATAGAATCCTTAGTGACGTCATCAATAAGCTACCAACTTTCGGTAGACGGATGTAAAAAGTTTTTAAAGTTCTTTGATTGCTTAATTCAAAAACTCTCTAATAAACTTTAGGAGAGAAAGATGTCTTGCAGCATTGCTAAATTCTTTGAAAGATCTAGCAGTGCTATTTTGGCGCCTTCCAGTGTAAAGTGATACGCAATAGCGACCTTGTTCAAGATTATATGTATTTCCACACATCATATATACAGTGATGTGACAAAATGTGATATTATACATACATATATAGTGTTAAAATACCAAACTACCTTCGTTCGTGTGAGGTATCTGGAGCTTATGACGACGATCATCTACCAACGTCGTTCTCCATCGTTGCACTAAGTTGTTTTCTGTGCTTTCAGATGGTCCTGCAGTGAATGGTCTCTGTCCTGTCGGCGTTGAACGAAATGGCATGTGTTATGCATCATAATGGCAACTCAGTGATGTGCAATACTGAAACATTAGGTGCTGTCAATAAATGTTTTTCGATGGATTCATCTCGCTGCACTCTCAATGATAACGTTGATTTAAGTTGAAAGTTTTATATGCACTGAGAAGTATTCATCAATAACAAGTGATCACTGAGGCTGGCATTTAGATCAGTGCCACTTTTCGTAATTCAGGCCAAGAGCTATCAGTACTAGTCTGCTGCAATAGCATTTCCGCCCTCTCGCTCAACCAAACTAGCAGAAATATTTACTACTGCCTAAAAAATACCAATCTTAATGCTAACTGCTTGCCTCCATGAATATTCCCAAAAAAAAATTTAAGGCTCACTGATTGAAGGTGGGTGGAAAGGGAGGGGGGGAGGGGAGGATAAGGAGTATCAGTAACTAAAATTTCCTCAAAACTAAATCCAAAAAAGTCCAAATTTACTGACAGCCAACAAATCTGGACGAATGCATGGTCCATTTTCCCGGATTGGGAGGATGCATGATATTATCTGGGAGAATGCATGATATTATCTGGGAGGATGCATAATCCATGGCCTTTTATTGTATTCTACCTTATCGCCACGCTTGCAGTAGGGTTCAGAGCACTCAGCTAAAAGCGCATGCACAGAAAAATGGTGGAGAGAGTGCGCAGATTGGCGAGCGATACCACCTTGGTCAGTAAAAAAACATTGCAATAAATCTAACAATATATTGTATGGAAGCAGGAGATGCTAGACAGGATTAGGCATATTTAGTAAGTCCTATTGGAACTCCATTAAAAGCTCTATCAGCAACAATCGTACCTGAAATAAAAATAGAAACTTTGCTTTGCTATCAGTTTCTTATATGACATGCAATTGGCATGAAACATATTGTTACCGATAAAGGACATAGTTCAGCTAGGACAACACAAGTTAAACAGAAATTGAAGTAGCAGAAATTGAAAGGAAATTCGCTTTCGAAACTAAACCACCAGATGGAACACAATAGGTAGGGTCGGTTTCAGTGCTTTGGAGAAGCATGAAGCACTGACATCGTCGCTCGAGACTGATTCTCAACATATGTGAGTGATGTACTAGAGAAACTGCTGATCAAATCACCACAATATCGAAATGACAATCGGTGTCGTTTCGGAGTAAGGTGCTCGCGTCTTTAGGTATCGAAGAGGTGAAGCAATTCATGTCTAATAATGATACTAGTGAGAAAATACTATATCACTAATGCAAAAGCAATTATATGATTGAATTTGCAACGAATCATACTTGTGAAAATTTATGTTGTTGCATTAATAAAGGCAATTCTACGTTGTCTTTCAATATTTGTGAGTATCGTAGGATTGAATTTTATAGGTTTTGTGGAAAAATTGAGAGATACTGTTTGTGTATGACGCGGTGGCAAAGAAACAACTATAGGGATATAGATTAGCGAGTTAGATGCCGTTGTTTCATTGTCAGCCTCGTTCCATTGTACTCTCAGGTAGATACTGAAGTGGAAGCAGAGAGCGGCAGTTGTCGTCTTCTGAGTGCGGGATATCCATATCATGTAATGCTAAGCATCACGTCCACGCTGTTATGTGTGGCTGTATTCATGAACATTTCTCAAATCTATCCACTCTCATTCATGATCTCAACTCTCGAAGTTCACAAATTGCTTCAAAACTGTTGTAGTACTCGCCCTGTTTAACGCATCGTTGGGTAATTCCTCTGAAGTAGCAAATGATTCTGCAATGTTCATAACGACATCCGTCCGCAGCTCAGTGTTCTCCGATACAGTGAAGTCGATGAGTTTCGACCGGATTTCCTGGTGATTGTATTCCGTTCCGGTGATGCAATACGGAATTGCTATGGAAAACCGGAATGAATTGAATGTCATCTAATGCCAATGCCATGTTTCATTGTTAAAAACTCTTTCTTAGGCGAAGTAAAGGTGCTTGGAACAGTGTTTAACGTTGTAACGATGACGAACTATTCAAAAAAGTGTACAAAACTACATTCCCAATTGACTTCTTGAACAATTATCACTGCGATATGGCTTATAAGGTTAACAAGCTTTTGATCGGTCATTGATTGACTACAATAATAAGTTGCACTATCGAATATGCAAATTTAGTTTTGAGAATCTTCCGTTCTTGGAACCTTTCGGATGTGAGAAAATGTTTACTCATATTATTAATGGAATAGTTGCTATCACCACTCGCTGAAATCATCGCCTCTTTACTAAGGTTGTGATCGACCTGCAATGAAGAAGAGCCGATGTAAGGTAGGTGGATACCTTAGATTCAGTTATTCTTGAGTGGGAGGCTCGAGATGAATGGTCCCGATAGCCTTTCATCTTCGTGCCTTCTTCCCCATCTTCATGCAAATTAAAATTTTCGGCTACAGTTGCATACTTCAAATGACCATCCTCGAAGTATATTTTTGCCTAACAACCATTTGTAATCGATTTTATAGAAACGCTTCAATTAGTGAATGATGAGCATGCTTATGGCTAAGTGCCCTGACGCATATACAAAGTTTACAGAGTTCGAGTTCTCTTGGCAACCTGCCAATATATGGCCGATGATAATATTTGATGTGTCACATGACCGAAATATTGGTACAATTTTCTCGATGCTGTTCAGAGAATATACGTATTGTTAGTGTTAATCAAGACAAGGCAGGGCGGCATTTCCGAAATGTAGAATTTTTGGAACACATGCCGTTAGACCTGGAGAAGACGAGAATGGCGAGAAAAGAATGAACTAGAGGACGGGTGAAAATGTCTTTCTATGTGATTTGCCATCTAGCCAAAGCACCACAATGCTTAGTTTTTGTCTTGCTGTGCGACGGAGGTAGTTGTTGATGGTTGTTTGAGGTGGGATGCAGATGTGAGTTAGTTGACGTAGGGGTGGGGGGGAGGGGATGTGATATTTGGTGTTTGGTTGGTTTCACGTTTGAGATGTCATCGTTTTATGTGCGAATGCATTACAAATTTACGTAGAACACTATGCTTGGGAGCCTCGACTAAATCCGCACGTTGTAGGGATCCACCCCAGCTGATGACTCGATGGAAAGGATCTGGGTGCATCTCCTCTTCAAGCAAAACCAGTCGCTGAACTTGATCGAGTTTTATCTGCCTTCGTTTATTCATGAATTGAATGCGGTCTCAGCCAGAGTCAGGTTCAACATAGACTCACTATCTGTTAGACTAACTATCTGTTTTCTAGGTGAGGTGAACTGCTCTTATTTTAAGCGTTACTACGCACGCCTTTACTTGTAAAGGGCTAATAATGCTGGATTGCTTCTTTGATGCTTGTCTTTGTCTACTCCCCTGTCTGTTTGACCGTCTACTCGGTTCGGGGAACGTTGCGAGTATATTCACGACGTTTGCCATCTATAATAACGCACTACAATGATCACTTTCATATCAGCTTTCAAGTTGGATCGTCCACCTTCGAGGGAATCGTATGCATTTAAAAGTATCCCAAAGTTCCCACATTTTGCATCGATAGGCTTGCGTTTTGTAGTCGATTGTGTTGAAAAAAATCATGCGTAATATTTGTTCGAATGGTCGGTTTACTTCGGTGAAAATATTTTATTTTGTGACGTTTTTACGGAACCGGTTGGTCTGGCAAGTGGAACTGCAAAAGCACATATCGTGCCAGTTGTCCTCTTAAGTTTCTGCACATGGACTTCACCTGAAAAACGCGTACAGTTCTTTTTTTTTGACATTCCTTCCAAAATTGATAGCTGAACTTGAAAATTGGTTTGTGACACATTACGGCATGAATTTCTATGAAATTTCGTAATTATAGCTTCAGCTGGTTTATACCTGAAGTTGGTGAACAGACAGGTTGACAGAATCTGAGCTCACCGTAATCTGTTTTATGAACTCAATTCAACAAACGCGCATAAAGTTTTTTTTAAAGTTTAAAACTTGTAGGAACGGTTGCAACGATCAGCATATGAGAGCCTAGTTACGCTTGTCTTGTGATTTGCGGTAATGGTCAATGTGAGAAAAGAGATTGTGGGTACGCCTTTGTTAATGCATTTTCCTTGGCGTGCTTTCCCACTTGCCTTGCGTGCAAAACGCAGGCAGTGAAAATGGCGCATAGCCGATCCCATGGCGGTTAGCTGCACGAATTTTTCGATGTGTATACGAAAGTATTCGACTCCCTTCTCTCCCCACTTTACTCACAGTTTATAGTTATGGTTGTAATTATGTAGTTGTGATTTGATTGTATTTGCATTAATATAAGTTTTGTTTGATTGTAATTCCTTAGAACTTCCATTGCTTAGGGCTTTTGCCTCGTCTTGATCTTTGCAGGTATAGTATGGCTAACAAATTCAGATTATCTATGAAAGGATAATTATTTATTTATTTAGTTATTTATGTGGTCCCATTCAGGGGAACTTACATTTTTAGGCTTGTAATGAGGTGGAGAGGGACAGAGGGAAAGGATAATGCGGTAAGGCCAAAGAAGTATGTTGCACTACCATTGTGTACATAATAGCATATGGATTGTTTGTTGATTGGTTGTGATCTCTACCGTGGAATAGGCAGGAAAGAGGAGACATCCCCTTGCAATGATTAGGCATTTCGATGAAAGAGGTGCATGGAAGAGTCAGGGGAAGAAAAATTATTTAGTGATGCTTGAACCCTCCTCCATTCCTTCTTTCACCCCACAGAATTTTAGCTGATTGCGATGCTGCTGGTAATCCGTTTCAATCAGCGTTTTTACCATCGTTCCTCGTTTATAAACCTCCTCGAATATGTAAACCGTTGTGGAAATATTCAATCTTTATAATCTTGGGTTTTCAGGAGAGGAAATACTGTA